>BLKR01012048.1:0-24305 GCA_011170035.1 Teleogryllus occipitalis | reverse complement strand
CTTCAAAGAAATAAAATAAATTATTGTGCTATAAATTATATTTTCTGCAAGAAATATCTTGTGTATGAGTATTATATGGGAAAATTGATTGAATATGGTTTGAAATTCAAGGATATGTTTTTTATACCGTCATTTGGAGTTAATTTGCTCCAGTTGCGTGAAAACGTTTCTAAACTGGAGACAATTTGTGGGTAAATTGTCTTATTGTAAATATTTTACTTCATTATCTGTGCCTCCCATATCATATTTTAATTCTAAGCTTAGTTGTGTTTTATGAGTATGAGCAAGAATTTTTCATAAAAGGTTATTCATTTCCTCACTTTGGAGATACATTGTGCCACAACAAAAGTGAAGCAATCAATTCCCACTGTCAAATGTTGTTATTGAATTTGAGTGAGAACTGTGGAAAAGAACTGTACGAATTATATTAAGTGTTTTATTTAAACGAATTACATAAACAGTGGCTTACTTTTACATACGTAGGTACTATTTAACATTTTTCGCTTAGGTACTAAAAAGCTCATACAAAAAATATTTTGTGATTTTTCTTACTAGGATTCTGATGAGGATTGTATTCTCTATTAAAATAAAGACCATTCAACTTTTCAAACACAACATTTCATCTGAAACTGTTACTTTTGTAGACTGGTGGAAAGTATCCCCATCCTATGGTAACTTTACTCCACACATTTAGAAATTAAATATAAACGGCACAAGTAAGTTTTGTGGCATATAGTAACATCACTATATACTCCTAACTCAGAACTAGCTAATTAAATTATAAAACAATGAAAAATTCCAGCAAAATGTCTTCTTCTGCACTTCAAGGGTTAGGCGGCTGCCTGTTCCGACTTCACACATCAAACTCTCTTCTCCGTGGTCTTCCTACACTCCTCCTTCCTGTTGGGTTGTACAGCAGCACTTGTTTAGGTAGAAAATTTTGCTCCATTCTTCCTAAATGTTTTTCCAGTCTTGTTTGTATATGTGGAATCATTTAAGCTAAATATATTTAAAAGTTTTCTTATATTTTAAGTTCTTTGTTTATCTAGCAAAGTACAACTTTTTACTACTAAAATGTCATTTTTGAAATCACTTTCGAATAAAACCTCAAGAAATGGAGCAAAATGACCCCAAATTACGGTATGTGTTCAACTTTTGTTGTTGGCACCTGGATGTTTATGTTTTACTAATAAAATCCGTTCTTATTTTAGTGGACACTTGCAAAATGTCTTCAAGGTAGTTTGAAATTGAGGCAGGAGAAATTATAGCAAAATGCCAAGAATGTGCATTGTGCTATGCTGTTGATCAAATTATGATGGAACGACTGAACGTGTTTCGACATTCAAGTTTCTAAACGATCCTGCTTTGAGACAGAAATGGATGAAATGCATAAATAGGGAAAGTTTGTCCCAACAAAGAAATCTTATGTTTGTGTAAAACACTTCGATAAAAAGTTTGTCCTCTACGAATACAAGGCAGTAAGACCAGCTGGTGTAGAAATACCATCCAGTTTCCATGTAGCTGTGTCCAACGGAATGTCAAATTTTCCATATTATTCCAAAGACCGACTCATCTGGATTTTCTGAGCGGACATTTCACAGTGTTTTTTGTGATGACACGCGGCGGAAGCGGCAGGAGACGTAAAGACAGTGGTCCAGTCAAGGCCGTGTGGAATGGAAGGCCTGCTCCCGCGCCGAATTTCGTCACGAAGAGTGGCTGGTAGGAAATGATGCTGCCCAAGCGGTGCGGCGTCCTCTTCGCAGTTTCAGACAAATATATTTCTTAAAATCGCACGTAAACGCGTACTCGTTTCATTTAGAACGAATCAAAGAAACATTAAGCCTTCTTGGCGCGCGAGGAATTTATTTTAGTTGTGTTAAGGCATTCCGGCATTGTACGATTTTGGTACACGTAAATTACGCCTAACATATTGTGAAGACTTAAATTGTCTAAAACATTAATAATAATAATAATAATAATAATAATAATAATAATAATAATAATAATAATAATAATAATAATAGAGTCACATTTTTATAGTATATAATTTTGTAAATTTTTAAGACAATTTGCTGTCATCATTGATACTAATAGGATAAGTACTATTTAAATGAGATTAAGTAACTTCAGGAAATGAATTCTATTTGAATTTTATTCTGTTCTAATTCTTTCAAGTTGTCTTCATTAATTTATTGTAAAAGCCTTATGTAATGCACATTTATCAGATATCTCTCTGATGACCATATTAGTAATTTAGTAATCTAATTTATTTGATATTGTTGCAAGAGAAAGTAAAATTTTGTTCATCCATAAATTAATAAAATGCAAGTTGCTGAAAAATAAGGGAAAAGGAAGGCATGAGGAAAAGGATCAGATGCAACATTTTATTCGTAAAATACTCTCAGATCAAGTAAGATTTTATGAAAATTCACAAAACACATTGAAAATACATAACATTTTTTTGCAATGCTTTAATGTGTTCCTCTTTTCCATTCACTTTTGTGGCCTTGCGTCTTGCATTACATTTGTCATTTCTTAATTTAGAATAATTATTCAACTAAATATTTGCAATACACATTACACTATGTTAATTTAATTTGGAAAGCATTTCTCCACAACTATAAACGTTGTTTTTTATTAATTGAATATCCACTTTCTCTAACAGTGAGGTCGTTAACACAGCTCTTTGATTTTCGTGCTTCAGGAACTTAATTTCTACATCTTCTGAGATTAATACCTGAAACACCCGAAAACAGCAAACACCTACCCTAAACACAAATTCTGTTGGTCATTTTAAACCACCTGGATTCAATCAATAAAAATAAAATCCAGTAAAATGTTCTGCTTTCAAGTCTCTTTCTTTTACCAACATATTTCTACATAATACACACACAATTCTTCGACCAACAGATGAAGTAACATATCCTTCAACATAAATTTGTGAGGCTATGTCTTTGTTATTAAGTGCAATATTTTCAGAAAAGATGCATCATCCTGAAATTGAACATAAATATTCACATTCTCTGATATGTTGCCATCATAATCGCAAATGAAATATTTCAAAGTGAAGGAACCTTCACTAGCTGAACCTCACTATACTAGATTCATTACCTTTAGCTTTCTTTCTGGTTCAACAATCTGAGTAAGTGATCATGATAATTTCCACCGCTCATCTGCCTAAACTGCCCAAATCTTCCTTGCAAATTATCCGTTCGAAACTTTTCCAAAATAACATAGCATTGCTTTTTAACATTTAACAAATATTCACTGATACATAGTAGACATTTTGAAGCATGTAAGAAAGCTGTACGTGTTTCGTATGTCAATTTACCACTTCTGGAAACAGGATCTGTTTGAGGAACACTGCCCCAGTGCTCTAACCAAACACAAAATAGTTTCAAAAACTTAATTTTTCACTCTTAATTGATTCAATAGGTACTTTAAAAGAATTCTTAAATCGAAGTCCTTTGTTAGAGGACTCAACATTTATTATTTTCCACCATTTTAAAACGATCTCCAAAAAATGTTTTGTACCACTAACTTCATCACCAAGACTAGTATTATTCCCGAAAATTTCATGTTTACCAGCTATTGTTTTCTCATCAAACAATTTCACTGCTGTTTCAACCTTTTGACGTTCTATTGATGTTGGAAACAAAACCTTCCTTCACAATGCTGGACACAGTTTTATACAGTAATTTTCTTTCAAGATCATATAATTTCTTCAAATGAGAAATACTTGCTTTGTTGACTCTTTCAAGATTGTCAAAATCAGGTGTAAAGAAAGACTGATCTCCATCTCTTTGATTTAGCCAATTATTTCTTATTGATTTAAGCAAGTGAACAGTATGAAAAAGAATAAATATGTTTGCCTTCCTAAAAAGGATTTTCAAATGATAACTTAAGTTTCCCGCCAAACAGTTTCTGAAACATGTTTCTATTCACTCTATTGTTATCGGATATACGTGAGAGAATTTAAAATCTACACATGTATGAGTCAGTGACTGATCATCGTTTAAATTTCTCACTAGGAACACAGCAACAAGATCTCTGTTTTTGGAGCACACGAAAAACTATTCAATCACTATCATGAAACACTATAATATAGTCGCTTAATTTTTTTCATTTCCATCAGCAAACCCGACTATTCTTTGAGTTTTGCAACGTTTGGTTTTACAAAAATTTCATCTAAAAGCAAGTTCACTAGCTGGATCTCTCGAGTTTGGGCTACCTACCACCTGGGTCCTCGCGGCCGGTATTAAGAGTACACACAATACACAATACTAGCTCACACCGCGCTTGGTGCTCTCAGGTAACCGGGGGTGGGGAGTGAAGCCTTTTGGAAAGCGGGACGAGCAATGGCAGACTGAGGACGTAGCAAGAGGCGGAGGGGCGAGATGGAAGCTAAAAGCTTAAAAGGGAGCCGACAGTACTCACTGACTTTAACAGATTTATTAAGTAGTGAAAACCTTTTGAGTCAACGAGAAACCTAGTAGCCTGAGCGAAACCTTATTTTCGGGCAAATGAAACTTTCAAAATAACATGTCTTTACTTGTCGTCTAATTTGATTCTGCAATTTAAAGTCGGGACTTTTATTTAAAATGTTAATCTTTGGCCCCGTTTCATTTGCTTTGAGAGTGGGTTTGTGATAGTTCCAAGGCAGATGAACCGCGACCTAGAATATTATTTCAGACATTTTTCTTCGTTCAATGTGATTATTTTCATATATATGGATGTTAAATGATCTATTGTGTTTGCTTTTTAACAGCAACATGTCTTTCTAGAAATATTATTACGGATTAAGTTTATAAGATGTTTCCTGTATTTCTATCTCCATATTTTAATATGTCCATAAAACATTGAGTTCACATTTCTATATACTTCGTTGCGCAAATAATAATGAAATACGTTTAAAATTTTACCAATCTTGGACGAGTTACCACTGTTATCAGCCACCAATCCATCAAGTCCACGTCTAAGGATTCCTATCACATGGGAATTTATAACTTTTCATTAGGGTAAGGTTTTATTATCATTAAAATTATTATTATTATTATGATTATTATTATTATTATTATTATTATTATTATTATTATTATTATTATTATTATTGCCATTGTTAGGGTTTTACTATATGAAGAGAGCGTATGTGAAGAGTTAAGAAATCGAAAATAATTTCCCCTACCTTAAGAGTCAAGAGGGAAAATAGGTAAGTCTAAAATGTGCGCTCGAAATAACTAAATTTTAAGTTGTTGCAATGAAATATGCAATAAGGCAGCCTCAAGTAGCACCAAAGGGCGCTTCTTCACTTACCTGTCACACTTATCTGTTTTCCTCGTGAAAACAGATTCTGCAGTGTCGTTGCAGTTCAATCTAGAGAAGCATCCGGCAATTCAGACTTTGGGCAGATAGTTGACAGCAAACTGACGCTCTGGCAATTTATATTAATTCTCGGTCAATCATCATCTAGCCAAAGAAATATTTAATTTACTGTCGCCTTTAACTTCTATCTGTTCGATTTTGTGACGCGATTTACAACGCGAGAACTTCTAGTTGTACACGGTCCCTTTCCCTGAGTACGCCAACCTACACAGATTCGTCCGTTCCGTTCCGGCATAACGCGTCCCTCCCGATCCCTCCCGTTCTGCCCCATCTCATTGCGTCCAATAGAGTGCCATTCCGTCTCCTTCTGCTCCATCTCATCCACTGGCTGGGATCGCTCAGCGTCTGCGTGGTTTGTCTGTTGAATAGCGAGAAATACGCCATATGACGGGCGCTCCTCCTTCATCCTTCCTCTCTTTACAGACACACATGGACACTACCACATATAATAATAATAATAATAATAATAATAATAATAATAATAATATAAATAATAATAAATAATAAGATTTTTTCCCAACTTGTTTTACATAAATAATGTACATTGTTGTTACTTGTAATTTCCTTACAATCGATAACCAGTTGTGATGGTTAGTAATACTGAATTTATAATTTATTATCTGTCTACTTCTGCACAGTATTTTTTATGTATGGCGTGTTTGTTAACAATATTCTTATTTTTTAACATTTACAATCTAAGTTTTTGTGAACATACCAACTAAAAAACCTAGCTTTAAATCATACAAGAAGTGAAAATTTACAGAGATGCAATAGGTATATTTCCTTAGACAAAATATATAATTCCATAAATAAATTTATATTTAATTTATACAGCAAACAGTTTTAATGCAATATTTCAGTTAATTTGTTTATATCTTTATCATCATGTTTTAAAATCCAAACCTTCATGTTCTGTTAGAAAATATTTAAGGGCTTACTATTTTTCAGAGCTGAAGGTAATTTATTATATATTTGAAGCACAATGAACACCAAGGTTATTGATGTTAGAGATTTATGAATTTTTGGGCTTTTTAATTTGATTAGTGGTTTTACTACGTGTACTGTAATTGTGAAATATTTTATCAGTTAAATTATTTCCGCTTTTGACATAAATTTTTTTTCTAGTACTTTATATACAAAAAGATGTTATGGTAAAATATTTAGTTGTTTATAAAGAGGAAGTGAAGAATCAGTCTTATTTTTTTATAGATAATACGGATAAATTTGTTTTGGGTTATTCTTAGTTTCTTAATATACGTCTAGAATGTGCCTCCCCATATTTGGATTCCATATTACAGTTTTGAATTGGTTAGCGCGTAATATAGAATTCTAAGTGCATGGATATCGCAAAAATTTCGTAGATAATAGAATTTTCTTATATTACCCCTTAAATATTTTTGTATACTTATTATATGATTTTTCCAAGTCATTTTATTATCTATTACTATTCCTAAGTATTTGAAATAATTGACTTTCTTAATTATTTCACATTTGCATGTCAGCTTTTGAATACAATTAAGATCATGGAACTTAATATTATATTTAAAATTAAAATCAGCAAAACCCATATTCATGTATTTAGTTTTTCTTACATTAACACTCATTTTTTCACTGCTGCACGATTAATTTATAAACATCAGACTGTCCTCAATATTATTCCAAAGTTGTTGCTCGTAATAGCGAAAAAAGCAATGTCGTCAGCAAAAGCTGTTATTTTTCCTGGGAACTGAAATTTTAAGAGATCATTAGTGACTATGAGAAAAAGGATGGCTGATAACACAGATCCTTGCGGCACGCCTTTTTCGACTATGCCTGGATTATTGTAACAGTTACCTATTTTGACCATTTGTTCCCGTACAGAGAGGAACTGATTAAACCATTCTAAAGCTACACCTCTTATTCCTATATTCTCCATTTTTGAGAGAAGAATTTTGTGATCCACCATGCCAAAAGCTTTTCTAAAATCTATATACACTAGGGTGTCCCTTATATGGCAAAAAAAAATTTTTTTCAGAATTTCGAAACGCATACCCTCTACTTTTTTTTTATAAATGCCAAAACGTACTTAAATATGAAATTTCATATTTGTAGCAGGATTGCAACCCGTGCCGACCGAGCTCTAAAGTTTAATAAAAAATGGTGTTTTGGCCTAACATTTTGGTTTGATCCAAAACTAATTAAAATGCAACAAATAAAGTAAATATGAGTAAAAATAAAATAAGATCAACATAAACTTTTATTTAAATACAAATTATAATAATAACTAATTAGGGTAACTTCTCTTTAGTGTAGTTTTTTTACAGTCTGGATACAGATTTCTATGTTCCTGAACACAACGCAAACACTGTTTTTGCTCTTCTTCAGCCATGATAAGTCCATTAAAATCTTGCATTAATTTAACAGCTCTTTCAGCTGTGTCATTTACGACCTTCAAACGACTTATTTGTCTTGTAGCTTCCAAAAAAGTAGGATTGTCACCCCAAGAAGATACATCTTCCCGAAGAAAACTGTCGTCGATCTGCAGTCGAGATAGAAATTGTTTGCTTCTTTGAGTCACAAAATCATACAGCGTCATATCTGAAAGAAATACAAAAACAGTTCAAATAAGCAAAAACTAAGCCACGAAACTTTGAAAAAGAAACAAGAAAATATTAAGCTTACTAAACAAATTTTGCGTAATTTCTTCCTTCGATGGGACATAGCGTTTAGCGGAATCTGAACTTTCGTCTTTGTTTAAATTATTAATCATTTTTGTCTTGGTTTTGGAATCAACTTCATCAAAGAGTGATAACATGACTGTTTCTTCACACAAATACCATAAATGATGAGCAAACTTGCTTATGGATGCCTTGGAACTTATCGCGTCTACTTTTTCATATTCTTTTAGAGCTTTCAAAAAGCACAAGTCTTGGTTAGGTGCTTTAATTGCCACTGTGCATTCGAGCCAAGGTTTAGTATACAAGGTGACGATAAATAAGCAAACATCTTGTAGAGCATTTTTGTCCTTTGCAGTAATTTTAAGTTGCGATTGAAGCAAACATATTTTTATAGAATAGATCGCCCTAGCCATCCATCGCGCTTGATGCAAAGCTCCGGGGGGCTTGAGTTTTAGTTTATTCTCTGTATCTCCTCCTAAGAACACAACGCATAGTTCAACCAATTCGCGGTAATCGTCTCTAATAAAAGGTTTTTCCAGTTCAGTCTTATAAAAAGTTAACAAAGATGTAATGTTTGTCTCAACAATATGTGCTTTAACGAAATTCAAAGGTGGCTCAATGTTATCGGTGTTAATATTTTTCCAATTATCTCTTAACTTTGTGAAAATTGGAATATCTGGGCTATCTGTAATTTGCTTTACCTTGGTTTCAAAAACAGCTTTAAGGACCAACTCATAAATATGATGACGACAAGCAAAAAGCAACAATTCCCTTTCTAAAGTCAGCTCCAAAATAGCACAAGCTCCACTGAAACGGCCAGTATTTGAAGCTGTTGTATCGCAGCACATTATCTGTACTTTATCATGGAGGTTCCAGTCAAAGAGTGCAGTTGAAATCGCATTAGCTTGATGTTTTCCAGAAGAACTCTCTAATTTTGGTACTGCAAGAAGCTGTTCTCTATCGTCAAATGAAGCAATAATTGGCAAGCGTTCTTCTTTTGAACTTCGTACATCCAATCCAGGTAATAGTTTTCCATCCCAATGGACTGTGACTACGTCAGGCAAATTATTCTGGAAGTCAGTTTTTATTGCTTCTGCCCTGGATTTTCTCGCCTGAGTACGAATTCGCTGAATCGAGGATTTGTTAATAGGGAAATCATCGCTGTTCAGACCAAGCGCTTCTACAACCGCATGGAGAATGTAAACTGAGTCCCTTATGCTTAATTGGCATCGATCTAAAGCTGCTACCAGTTTAGGAGTTATGATGCTTTTCGTGCCTCTTTTAGAACTTTTTTCAGGGCAAGGAATCTGAGTACTAAGTTCAGAGTTCGAAATCTGTTCCTCATCCGAATTCTCAAGACATTCCAAGCTATCTATCGAAGAAGTAGATGCAACAGCCAATAACTCTCTTTGTTTTACCTTTCTTTCCTCTTCTTCCAATCGTCTTTGCCTAACTCGTTCTTCTTTCTTCGCCAATTTTTTGTCAATTCCACCTAAGCATCCCGGTCGACCTGGCTCTCTCTGTTTCCTTAAAAATTCTTTGTTTTCCTCTATCTTCATTCTGTCGAAGGCATCAGCATGTGCAATATCAAATAAGTTATCAAGGTCTTTTACAAAATTGTTTTCACGATTCTTGAATGTCACCTGAGTTTTCTTACAGTTTTTTTGCAGCTCCCTCCAAACATAATATAAATCAACAAGTTTCTTCACGCAGTTAGGAAATGCCTTCGTAGGAATTCTGGCTTTTTCCCAAAACTCTCTTATAACAAGATTCGCACTTTCACTAACAGTCAGCTTGACTTCACGAATATTGTAAAATAAAACGGTGAGAACTTGTCGATTAGATGGTAATTTTGCACCATTTATCTGGTGGCTTGGGAGTCCGATAAGGTAAATATTTTGTTTATCACTTCGTAATTCCACAGACATCTTCACACAAGAAACAACAACGCACTCATAATGTTAGAAATCACGTATGAAATGACAATTGAAACTCGCTGTAACAAGTCACAGCGCTGCACCCGCGCAACTTGTATGGACGAAAGTCAAGTCGGCACAGGTTATCGTTTTCAAATATATTGAAATTGAAATTTAAGGGACACCCTAATACACACGTTTGTACATTTTCTCCTATTATTAATGTGATTATATATATATATATATATATATATATATATATATATATATATATATATATATATTTTCTAAAAATGTGTTAATGCATCTTCTGTGCATTTACCTTTTGTAAATACAAAATTATGTTTGCTGAAGTAATTAATTTTGTTTAAGTAATGTATCTTTTTCATATATTTTTCTATGATATTTGAAAAAAACTGGTTGACTTATTCGTCTAAGGTTATCCAGATTTATATTACTAGATTTCTTGAGGATTGGAATAACTATGCTCTTTTTGATTTGATTAGGAAAAATTCCGCTACAGAAACTTACATTTATTGTGCGTTAATAATGGAGCAAGAATCGATGTGCATTCTTTTACTAGTTTCGTAGTTGTCTTATCATAATAATCGCTTGACGTTTTATTTTTTAAACTGTTGAGAATTTGAATTACTTCCTGTTCGTTGGTCGCGTTGAGAAGAATTGATAAGATGTATATAATGTTGATAAGATATAATATGTATGGGCATAATATATATATATATATATATATATATATATATATATATATATATATATATATATGGATATAATGTTGATAAGATATTGATCAGACATATATCGGAAGGACTGTCGAAAGCTTATACCTTGTCGCACCTGGAGCTTGTAACGCTGAGGGACAAGCGCCAGGACAAGCGAACAGACGAGAACACCCCTGCAAGTTAATGTGTAGGACGAGCTTCATTTTCCAGCGGGCAGGAACATTAACGGCACATTTACGGGATGAATGACTCAAGTAGTTCAGGAGGCAGGAACCAATAAATAGACACCCAATCACTCACCCGTCTCCGTCCCACCCCACCTCACGTCGCTCCGTTTCACCCAACCCGACATCGTCCCGTCTCGCATAATCCAATCCCGCTCCATTCCATTTCATCGTGTTTGATAGATTGATTAGTGATTCCTGACGCGGCAACAGCTAAGGTAGTGTCTCGTAATTGAAGGTCATGCTATTTCATTGTGAGGCGACTGGGATCTTCTCCCGCTGCGCGGTGAGATGGTCGGCACCGAGCTATCTGTCGAGTAGTGGGGTTTTCCCAATCGGGTTCGTGGCTCCTTTAGTAGTTTGTTAGGTTACCGATCCGGTATTCGTCTGGTATTGATCGAAGAAACCGCGGAAAACTGTCGATACAGAGCAGTCGGCCGATACAATTATTCTCCAGACAGCGGCAAAACTCGACCCAGCTATCTAGCTAGTATCGAAAATCCTGCCACCATCGGATTGATTGATTGATTGATTGTTAGAGATTTTGGTCCCGTCAACTATGGCCATTAGTCCCGTACGTGTAGTTCGTGTTTTTTTTAATCGGGAGGTGGCGGTAGTCTTTCCCCGCTGAATGGCGAGATCCGGCGCCGACTTACCGTCGGCTAGCCGGATTTTCCCCCACCAAGTATCTCCCACCAACGGGAGACCGCCCTCGCCGGGACAAGCTCTACGTTCCCGACCGGGCTCCCAGCATGTGTGGTAGTGAAATGCATGTTAGTGTGTGTGAGGATAAAATAAGATGAGGTAGGAAAATCGTGCGCGGACCGTGGCCCGTTTGTTAGGGTACTGCTCCGGCATTCGCCTGGTGTTGATCGGAGAAACCACGAAAAACTACCGATAAGAGCAGCTGGCCGTTAGAATTCTCCTCCAGACAGCGACTGAATTCGTCTAGCTGACAAGCTAGTACCGAAAATGCTACAACCGTCGGGACTCGAACCTAGGACCTCCCGGTCAGAGGCACTGCAGTCTGCACAATCAGTTGATGCCCTGAGCCACCTCTCTTCCTGTTTGTTTCCGTCCCGTCCTGCCACGCGCCGGGCCGCTGCCGCGCCTGACGTCTTGGGCGCCTGCGAAAGTCCGCGAGGGCGACGGCGAGAGCGCGTGTAGTGGCAACTTCCGGTGATCGATACCGACAGCGCTCCCCTCGCTCGGCTGTGGCGGCGGCAAAGGCGGCAGCCAGAGACCGCGGGGACGCCACTCATCGCCCGCGCCGGCTTCAAACGCGCCCTCCTCACATTCGATGGACGTCGGTCCCCTCGCCTTTTGCTATCTCTGATAAGGAACACACCGATGTATTTGTGAGAAGAGAAGATTCGAGTTGACTAAAAAAGGAGAAACGATCTCAATGATATTGAAGTGAAATCTTTGATAGTGATGGCGTCTCTTACTCCCCAAACATTTCTATGGGCTCAATCAAGGAGTAAATAGGCGCTTTGCGAGTCAAGTGTATCGCACGTTGTGCATCTGTTTCACCATGGAATTCTTAAACTTGATTAAGGTGAACGTGCTCATTCTAGGGTAATATTACTCGTGGGCAAGTCTAAGTCTGAAATTTTCCCATGAATAATATTTGTTTGCAAAGTAGCTGAATTTAGTGTGCATTAGTCATCATTCACGGCTATTCACTTCGATATTGCCCATGTGTTTACTTTTCTTCTTCTTTTACAACTCATGCGAATGAAATCAAGCTTGAAACTTCTCCCCACCGGACAAAGGAGTAAAGGAGAAATTGTTTTCATGTATTTCTTTCTTTCTTATCATTATGATTGTCAATTTGATCAAATCACGAGATAAAGATTTTTGATACGAATAGTTGTTGGACAATGTTTGTTTTAATTAAAGACAATTGAAGACTTAAAATAAAAAATGTTGTGCCATTTTCATATTTTCGAGAAAAATGAGTTTATATATGTATATACCTATTAGCACATTCAACTCCTGCCATTTTTAATCACTCGCGTAACACTGTCAAGAAATGCGTCTGGACTTAGGTTCTTTATTATGTTACAAGGCTTGATTTATTCATCATTATTCTGGTAAAAACGTAAATTTAAGATAAATAGCATTATTTTTTATTTCAAGTTTTCAATTTATAAAATATTCTCAAAAAGGTTCAAACTTTTTTCTTTATTTTTTTCTTGAGGTAGAGCAGAGAACGCTTCCAAAATTGCGCAGGTCTTATTTTAGTTGAACTTTCTGAATTTTAAAAATTTGAATACGTTACTAATAAAGCGAGAAAGTATGTGCTGTTGTGACACCATTCGTTTTCTTGTTAGATGTTTTCCTACAAAATATTATTTTCGTTTTTGTGAATTTATCACGATATTCAGTAAACTCTCGTTAGCACGAACTCGCTTAACACGAATTTCGCCGAAACACGAACAAAACGTCGTTCCTGGCATGGGATTACGGAAATACGGACATTTATAATACTCGGATAACACGAATTTTTTATAACACGAACTCCTATTATTTCGTTTCTATTGGAATTTATGTTAATGGGTGTTTCCTGTAATAAACAGTTTGTAACAATTTAAACTTTCTCGTTCTTCATAAAAAGAGAAAGTATTGTAATAATGCGCCGGAAAATTCGAATATTCGACAGATAAACTCTTACTGCTGGGCCCTGCTAACACAAAAGTGGATAAATTTTGTGACTGCTCTTGGCTGTCCGTGTGACGCCGTCACAACCTTACACGTGGCGTATCCCGGACAATCAAGAGCACTCGCAAGATTCTAGCCGCGGAAGCCTACGACTGGATAAACCTTGTAATACCCTATAAATAGTAATTAAATTACTTACTTTAAAACGTGGTGTAGCCAGAAGCCATATTTTATAGGTTCTTGATACCAAAAAATTGATTGACGGCAAAACGTCAATCAGTCCGTCAGTCCATATGTGGTCAAAGCTAGTTCAGCCGTGTTCAGCCGTTTTCTCAAAAAGTGACTATCCTCAATCAATTTAAAAGAACTCAAGGCCCTCTGAGTTTGAAATGTATATTTTGATTTTGCGGGGGTCTTTACACCAAGCATCAATATTTTATAAATTTTCTGAGAAATGGCTAGTACGAATTTTTTGATTAAACTTTATACTCTGATAATGTAAACGACGCTTAACATAGTGGTGCAAATCACGATTTCGTTGAAATCCTCTGAGTTTCGAACATTTCAAATAGTTTTTTTTCGGGGTCTTCCTCCAACTACAATATTGAAGATGAAGACTTTTTGGGTAATAAAATCTGTTCTTTAAAACTAGATCATAAAATAAGGTCAAGTACATTTCTTCAAAAAATATAGCTAATTTTCGTGTAATTTTGTGTGAAATATAGGCAATTTTCAATTCTTTTCTGCCTTCTCTGATGAAAAATTGACGAAATGCGATCATTTTAATTTTGCATGTTGAGGAACCTAAATACTTTCCACTTTCTAGGACAATCCAATATTTCCCTTCAAAGTTAACCTGTGCTCCACGTTTAAGCTCCACGCTTCTGAATCCTGATTGAAAAGTGACCAGAAGATGTGTATTTATCCCGTTCGTACAACTGTTATGAATTTCTCTAGTCTCTAATGCCTTAATGTTCTTGAAACTTTTAGTTTAGTGGGTTCTTTCTTTAAATTTAGAATTTCAAGCCTTTCATCAACAAATACTGGCTTCAAATTACCTGAATATGATAAAGAGTACCATACTCGATCCCCAAGCGAAGGTGGGGAGAAAGCTCACCTATATGTCCTCCCGATTCATGAACAAATGAGCAAATCAGCATGGAGGTGGTTGCACCTCACTGTATAAAGGATATCAGGATGATACTGAGGTGCGAATATTAATTATAGATGAATGATTATGAACGGAATAGCGTTCACGCGGAAACCTGATTCCGCAGTCTTTGGCTCCGCGTACTTGAAAGTTTCGACTTTCGCAGACCTGAATGTAACAACCAATAATTCAAATTAAACGTTAAATTTTGTTACTGACGAATACGAATTTCGAGAGTAATTAACTTTTCTTTCGACAATGAAATAATTCCAATGGTTAATTCAGTTATTATCGAAGTTCCCACTATTTTTATCGAGACTTATAAATATTTTTGATGTTTTCTTCCTATACCCAATTTGTCTCGTAAGTGAATTGCAATACCTTGCAAGTAGCACCAGTCTGAGTCCTGGGCGTGAGAGGTGGACTGCCGGCATGCACTTGGCGCTTCAGGCAAATTCTTTGGTGGCGACGGCGCCGGCGGTGGCGGCGGCGGCGGCGGCTTCCTACAAAGCTCGACGACAATCGACTCGGGCGTAAACACAGCTCCAGAGCCACTCTATCCCTTTTCCTCCATTAAGAGCAGCAGCCACGCGCGTCTTGAGTCTGGCGCTTCACACGCCCTCCCTCGCCCTGCCCCCCTCACCCTGGCATCGCCCCACCCCGCCGGAGTAAACAGCGCTGCTAGGGCCTCGCGCTGTACAAGAAATAGCCAAGCTCTCTTGTCCAGACCGGCTACGATAGCCCAGAGGTTACACTGCTGCATTTGCTGCATCGTTAACAGGGATTGATTGTTTGGTTGGTGTTCCTGCGGACGTCTTCTGTGCAGCCATTACGTCTGTACGTGTGGATGTCGTAGAGGAATTACTCTAAGAAGGGACCACTTTGACAGGTTGGTAAACAAATGAGCGTCATGCGTGGCGATGACACTGCAAGAGATAGTGATGAACACATTTAAAACTGAGTTAAATGTAAACGACAGTAGTACTGACGAAATGAGTGCATAGACGTAACTTGCAGTTGTATTGCCAGAAATGGCCAAGCAGTAGCTGTCAAATCGGTCCTTTCTTATAGTAATCCCTACATACATCCCGAGAGGTGGCTGTATTTCTCCACATCTGAAATGAGAGATCCGGCGCCGACCCACTCGTCACCTAACTTAATGTTGTCCATCAGACATCTTCCCTCGGCGGGGCACTCCCCAGGCTGGATCAGCTCTAAGATTTCTACTGGTCTTCCGACATGTGTCGAATTCTAGTGGCTGGCAGCTCTGATTGGTAGGTTTCCGTGATTTCTCCAATCTGTAACAGACAAATGCTGGAGAATTACTCTAACAAAAAAGGTCACGGACCACGAGCGATTTTTCTTCTTCATTCTTCTCCCCTCCTCTTCCCTTACAGACACATTTTCATTAACATATACTACATTACCTCACATGTCGGGAGCATGGAGCTTATCCCTGTTGGGGCGATGCCTCTTAGGGTGAGATGCCTGGAGAGGGAAACCCCGGAGGCCTATCGTGTAGGTCGGCGCCGGATCCCACGTCTCAATGATGGATATCTATCGGGAATATTAAAGTTCGAGAAAATCGGCTGAACGGGAAGAATTGACCATAGACAGATAGAGGAGAGACAGACTCTTTGCGGTCAATTAATTTTTCCGCATTAAGAACGCAAAAAATGTGTATTCTGACTACGTATTTGGTGAAGGAATTTTCAACATAAGATAAAGAATTCTCCTCTTCTTCGTTGCCAAGGCCAGATAATAAAAGTTTTTCTGACAAAAATCTCCGATTTCTGCCGCACGAGTACAATACTATTTCGTTTTACGAAATAAGGACAGTAAGTAAAAATCATTGCTTAATTCAGCGGCTTAATACTTTTCGAAGTAGGTTTGTACATCAAACCACCTTCACTGCCACTCTTGTGAGGTTTTCTGGAACACTGGTAATCTGTCCTGTTCTTTCGTCGCGTCCAGATTTACTTGTGTGAACCGTGCCATGACGATGATGCCATGCTGAGTTGAGGCTTGAAAAGAGGGAAATGTCTGCGAGAGCGACATCTGGGGTGTAGGGTGGCTGAGGAAGCGTCACCACAGAGGGAGTATCGAACAAGCAAACAGCCGGCCGCTAGAATTCTCCTCCAGACAGCGCCAGAAATGGACCTAGCTATATAGCTAGAATCGAAAATCCTGTCACCGTTGGGGTTCGGAGCCTGAAACCAGGTCTGAAGTGACATCAGTTGATGCTTTGAGCCACCTCAGTCGGGTTGACATGCCTAGTATTTTTTTTATTATTATTATTTTTATTTTTATATTGTTTGACATTACATTGTTCAGTTTACATATTAACTGTGCAAATGTTTGATGGACTTAATCTATCTTATCCTAACTTAAACTAACTTAAAATTATACACATTACAATTATTTAAAAAAATATATAGCGGGAGAGCAAGCAGGAAGCACCTCAGATTAGTATTATTCGAGGTTTGCGAACATTTTATAGAATGAGTGAAGTGGATATCTGTTTTTAATTCTTGTTGGATAATTGGGGTTTTTACCCAGTTTATAGAAGGATGATGCTTGTATTTGGGGAAGGTTTGTGTAGAAGTTGTGTGCAAGATAGGCTATTTGATTTTTTATTGTGTTTATATTCAGATCATTATGTAGTTGGTTGTTACTGATGAACCAAGGTGCTTTTGTGATTAATCTTACTATTTTTTTTGATCACTTGCATTTTGTTTAGGTTTGTATTGGCAGCGTTGGTCCAGATGGGGCAAGCATAAAGTAGAGTCTTGCCTAGTGTAAGGGGTTGCAACGTGCTTACCGCAGGTCTCCCGAGCCCATGACCGTCAGGTTGGGACCCCATAGCATGGCATAACAAGGTAGTACATACAAAGTAGAACACATTAAATAATTGGTTACTTTCAGGCTCAGAATCCAGTTAGAAGCATGTAGCCCATTGAGTTTCACTTAACAAATTTATTACTGAAGAATGCTGCCAAAGACATTTGTGAAAACTACGAAAATGTCCGTTGGTTAGTTATTCCGGGCGCGTCAACAGCTTAAGTCATTAGTCCCGTACGTGTAGTGGATGTTCTTCCCTCCGGAAATGGCAGTGATCGTTCCCCGCTGGATGGCCAGATCCGGCGCCGACCTACCCTCGACTAACGGGGTTTTCCCCTAACCAGGACTCTCCCACCAGCGGGTCACCGTCCCAGCCGGGACAAGCTCTCAGCTCCTGACCGGTCTCCCGGCTTGTGTGGTAGTGTAGTGCATGTTAGTGTAAGTGTGTGTGTGTAAGTGGAGATAATAGGATAAGGAAGAGGAAGTAAAGATCGCGCTCGATCCGTAGCCCGTTTGTTAGGGTACTGCTCAGGCATTCGCCTGGTGTTGATCGGAGAAACCACGCAAAACTACCGATCAGAGCAACCGGCAGAGACGGAACGACCTAGCTGAAAAGCTAGTGTCGAAAATCCAGCCGCCGTCAGGGCTCGAACCTAGAACCTCCCGGTCAAAGGCGCTGCAGTGACATCAGCTGATGCACTGAGCTACCGCTCCCTGTACGAAAATGTTCGTAACAGGAGCCACATCTGTCATTTTACCCTATGCCCGTTTATGAATAAACACCAGCCTTGTCGCTGCTGGTGACGAGCGAAAATTAAAGAAACAAAAAAACGCTCCCACCGCCTCGCCCTTCAGGCGTCGCGCGCCATACCGGAAGGCAGCGGCGGCGCCAGAGCGTTTCCGGCACCGAGGCGTGGGTGGTAGGTCGACGGCGCGGCCGGGGCGGCGGCGGCGACGACGACGAGGCTTTTAGTGTGGCGCCGCCCTCATTTGTCTGAGTGGCGCCACAGACGATTTCCTTCCGGCGTGGCCCAGGTGGCCCGCGTGGCTGGGCCCCTCCTC
This sequence comes from Teleogryllus occipitalis, assembly GCA_011170035.1. Classification (NCBI taxonomy): domain Eukaryota; kingdom Metazoa; phylum Arthropoda; class Insecta; order Orthoptera; family Gryllidae; genus Teleogryllus; species Teleogryllus occipitalis. Next base: position 5,669 of record BLKR01012048.1, on the reverse strand, counting down.
CCTGCTCCTGGCCGGAGCCGCCCGCCCCTTCCCCTGGTCAGGAATCTGAACACGACTAAGCGCTTTGTAAGGCTTAATGGTGCGTAGTATAAAAGGGAGTATAGAAGACCTCGGAACTGGTATTAAAAAAGTGCACGAGTTTCGACGCGAACAGACACAAACAAACGGAGAGCGTTGATAGACATTTCATTTAGAGCCGATCATAGTAGAGTAGGAGTATGCAACAATTTTGTGACGTAGTGGGGCTTGGAGTTAATAATTACGACACTTAAGAATATGTAAACACAGGTTTCCACCTTATATTGTGGGTGGTCCGTAGACATATAGTACTTTACTGGCAACGACCTATCTCGTAGCACTGGCGGTAGTGAAGCCGAAATCTTGCACTCCTCGCCATCTTCGTTCGCCGTGAGTGTTGTATATGGTTATTTATGAGCTTTTTTATTTTAATCAACTTCTGTTGGTCCTTGGCATTTGTTGAGTTATTTACATTCAATGGTCAATGGTCGTGTTGTGTTTGGATGTATTTTTCAAAGCGCCACAAGAGAAAATATAATGGAATTTCCTCACACCGATTAGTTACTACCTTTTCGTACTTTGCGCCCATGAAATTGGTAATTCAGTTATTAAATTCCACTGACAGTTGACGATTATCATTGTTGTTGTTAAAATGGAAGTGCTTTGAATCTACTAAAAGTTTTGATTAAACTACAAAATTGGGTGGGAAAAGTAAGCTGTGTGTATCAATATCCCTGTAGTGTTTTGTAAAGTTTATGATCAGCTCTAATGTATTCTTTTTATCGTTCTGATTTTTCATAAATTTCCAATCTGAGTATATAAAAGCATCGATTAAAGCCGTTAGAAAGGACCAGCCAATCAGCAACTGCTTCATCTCCTTTCTCGCAACATCATTCATCACCAGAAGAAAGGGATTTAACTACAGCCGACTCTACTAAATACTGTGTAGAGTGAGTCATGATTAACCAGACCAGAAAAGAAGAATTAGAGTTAAAAAATATGTGTCGTCCAGCACATTTGCATAAACATTGAAAAACCCACGAATTTCATTAACATCAAGAAATTCTATTTTATGAAGTCTAACGGACGCTGATCTGCAATTTTAAGACACCAGTAATGATAATTATGTTTTTGTAGTACTCCTCGTTGCCCGCAAGTGCGGCATTAGCAAGGCTAATATAATTAATCACCCTATTTCAAATATAATTTTAGGTTAAATTTTATTATTGTAAAGAAATATTTAGAATAATGTAACCAAGTGATGTGTATTTTAGTGCTCCATTAACCTGTTAAATTTAATGTATCTATAAAAATTATAACAACAGGCGAACGCCGGTGCAGTACCCAAACAAATGGGCCATGAACAGCGCGCGATATTTCCTTAGTTTAAACGTTTGAAATTCGCGTCAAAATGTGATAGGAAAAAAAATTAATTTTTAATAACTGAAAAAATTAGTTTTAATTTTTTTCACTACCATCCACATTGTTTAAAAAGCTGAAAAAAACATATGTTATAGAATGTTATAAGACCCATTTTAGGGGGGATTGATACAGTACTCCAACGTTAACACGTCAAAAATGAATTTCAAAAATGAATTTTTTTCTATATGAATTTGTCGTCAAACTTAGTTGACAAAAATACCTTCAAATTGAACTATGTTTCGCCGTCTTTGCCATTTTTTCAGCCTGATACACGCAATAGGTGCTGAGAAAAAAATAAAACATGCAAAACACGTTTCTGGTTGTTGCCCTGCAACAAATCGCCCTAAAAGTCTGTTTTCTTGTGAATCTACATCATTTTGTATTCTCTTTCATATGAGCATCGCGATTATCGATTTGGTTTGGGGGCACTTTTCACCGCCTTATTCGGCTCTACCCTTTCTAAATTGGAAACAGGTACTAATGCAAATGTATTTTTAATATGTTGGCTGACTACTGTTGGACCAAGAGAGATGTTCCAGATACAGACTATGTCCGTAAATCATCAGTACCACTTTCCGAGAACAGAATAGTGAATAGTCAGAACGTAAGACAGGACAAGTAGTATACCGTTTAGAGTTGGAAAACTAATTACAGATTTTATTAAAAATTATAAAATGTTCAAATAAATATCACACAAAACTCCTGCCTGATGGGGAAAAACTGAAATGATGTTTGAATTCAGTATGAAAAATACTTCTAGAATCCTTTATTTTCATTCTTGTGAAAAAAAACTTTATTTTTGTAGAGCAGTATTATTATTATTATTATTATTATTATTATTATTATTATTATTATTATTATTATTATTATTATTACTATTACTATTATTAAATTTTTGGCAAGATGTTCCCTTCCCCTCCATTACACATATAGAGACTTGCTTAGGGGGACATCAGCCACCTAGTCGCTGGCATGGTGTCGCCATAGCTCGACATCGAAACAGTCAACACATCGCTCATCGAAAGCAGTGAGATATCTTTCGGGATGTGACGAATGCTTCATCCCCAGATCGAAAACTGGAGCCGAACTCCCAAGGCCCACAGATCGAGATATTTGAAGATATTTTTGTGAAGGAAAGGGAACCTAATCTTTTTAATTTCTCCTTTCAATCTCATCATTCATGACTGTATTTTCATGCACTATCAGGCCCTAAAATATTCATGCAAACATGAGTCATCAAATATCTAAACATGTATTGTTAAGGCTAAAAATGATGTTTTGCAATAACTTTTAAAATTTCACGTTTCTTTTCTACTGCTTTTGTTAAGATTTTTTAAATTTTATTCGTTCAGGTTAATTAGTTTGCCAAAAACGTGTAGCACTTTGCAGACGCTATGGAGGAAGCGTGGACTGGGCTTATTCATAGTTACCACATTTACCACACATTACATTCTGAAACTCAAGGAAGCGGGCGCAGATGATTTTCTCCCCCATACGTCACATACAGTTTTTTACTGCTTTTGACTAAATAAAATATCTAAATACCTGGCAGTGGTCCGGCGGCCGTCCGTCACAAAGCTTCCCGCTAACAACCTTTCACTTCTCACTGTAATGCCACCGCATAGTTTTCAGTTACAACTCGCTTCAAATGAAATATTTTGATTATTTTAATGAAATCAGTTCGTGGTTGGTCTTCTTAGTTCAAACTTCAGAGAATTTTCAACAGGCTGAGTAAGCTCAATGCCACAACTGTTGGGATTGCAGCAGCTTTGACCGGAAGGTCGTAGGATTTTGAACACTAAGTAGTAAATAGCTACGTCGAGTTCATTCCCTGACAAGAGACCTCTAGCGGCCGGCTCATTTGATCGGTAGTTTCCAGTGGTTTCTCCGATCAATACTGGAGAATGCTGTTCCTTAACAAACGGGCCGCGGACGGCACACAATCTTTATTTAGGTCAGCGCCGGAGCTCACGTTTTACCAGTGGACGTTCATCGCTACATCACGGGATATAACATGTTCTACGCAAATGGATCCAATAACTATAACAATTGGCGCTTTCGGAAACACATAATAATCAATCAATCGAGTAAGGAGGTAACAAGTTGCACAGAAGCAGCTGCCTGGCGATCATCGGCAGTGCCTCCGTGGGGCTCTATAAATAGTTCCTAAATAAGTAAAATACATTTTGAGGAAACCAGAATCGTAGGCTCACCTGGAAAGCTCACATTAAAGAGGCGCGAAGAAAAATGACGTGGCGAATCACCTCTCTTCTGCCACTCCTTAGAAGCCACTCTCTGAAAGAGAAACTCAAAATTCGTATCTACCTCGCATGCGTAAGAAGTGCGGGGCTCTACGCGTGCGAGGTATGGGCCACAGCGCCCGAAACAACTCGCAAACCTCCTTCTCGTTAGAGCAGAAAATTACTTTAAAGAGTAGCTCTAAAACCATCTCCAGGTGCCGCCTACGCAAACGTTCTTCTTTCACATAATACCGAAACCACCTCCTCCGAAATTCACACACTCGCCACGGAAAGAATCAAATCATTATTCACAAACATCGACACGCACCCCCTCTTTCACCCGTACATTCAATACTACTCAAAACAATCACGCCACAAATCCAAAAAACTCCCCTCCGGCATCATCTTCTTCAAACCTCCCTAAAAGCACCCGCACACAATGACACTTTTCCTACTCTCGCCCTTTTCCAAATCAGCTGCGCCGCGGGCGAGAAACAGCTCCCAGCAAATCAATAATCTTTATATCTACACATTGTTCGACTTTATACTGCTGCTGTGCTGTGATACGCTATGCTGTACTATAATTACAGTGCTGTATATTTATTTTACGTATTTTTATATATTATGTATTGTGTATTCTATTTCTTTGTATTATCATTTGTATTCTATGAATTTCTTTGTATTTTTCTTTTCATGTTATTCTTTGTTAGGTTAGGGAAAATTGTTATGTTAGTGATTTACTTTGTATGTGCTTCTCTCTTCCCCCCTTTCTTTCTGTACATATCTCTTTCTTTTATATCCTAATTTATATATATATATATATATATATATATATATATATATATATATATATATATATATATATATAAATTATTGTTAGGTTAGTGAAAATTTTTATTTTTATTTTTTTTATTTTACGTCAAAAAAACAGTTAAAACTGCGTATGACGAGCTATGGGGAAAGTGAATTGTGTGCACATTTTCAAAATTCTGTGATCCCTACACTAAGTCATATACTACTTAAATTTTGAAAAAAAACCTCCCATGTAATAAAATCTATTTTCAAGGATAAATAAGCAATAAATTTCGGCTCTTATCAATCTATCTTATCTTATCTGTCGGGCGGGCTTAGGTGGCTTAGGGCATCAATGTTGTGCTAGAAGTTCCTGGGTTCTAGTCCCGAAGGTAGCAGGATTTTTTGACACTGACTAGATAGCTAGGACGAGTTCTGCCCCAGAAGAATTCTAGCGGTTGACTGCTCCGATGGGTAGTTTTTCTGATCAACACCAAGCGAATGCCGGAGCAATAACCTAACAAAGGAGCAATGGACCGCGTGCGATCATTCCTTCTTTTTCCTTGTCCTATCCTCGCCCGTTACTTACACACAAACTTACATGCATTGCGCTAGCACACATGTACGGAGACTAGTCTGCAGCTTAGAGTTTCCCCCGGCTGGAATGGGGCCCCGCTGGTAGGAGATAGCTGGTTAAGGAAAACCTCGCAAGCCGACTTGTAGGCCGGCGCCGGATCTCGCCATCCAGTTAGAGGATGTTCATCACCAGTTTCGGGGACAAAATTTCTGCACTACACCTACGGGACTAATGACCTTAGCAATTGATCGGAAACACTAATCAATCCACCACTCTGACCGTCCGGCCTCTAGTTGCTGTTTAAGAGCTCTGAGAGAAGCTTCGGGTGCAGCGGAACGTGAATGCAACATGTTGTGGACCATGTTGGTCTGTATTGGGTGGTTAAATTTTGAGCTTTGGATAAGCTCAAAGGGCGTTTGTCATGGAGGTTGCACTCTTCAATTATATTTTTGCATGGAGCGCTTCTCTCATCTCAAGGATGCACGGAATTCTCGGCTAAGCGCTCTTCGCCGCTCCACGTCTTTCCAATCACCAAATTGCCGATGAAGCTTTACTTACACAAATTTAAATTAAAAGTAAAATCTTTTCTGTTGCAAAACTGTTTCTATACAATTAGAGAC
>BLKR01012047.1:0-24307 GCA_011170035.1 Teleogryllus occipitalis | reverse complement strand
AGCTACATTTACGTCCAGAAGCAAATCAAGGGGCCATCTCAGCATTTGCTCAATGGATCAGGGAAACTGGACAAAAACCTGATCGAGATGGGGGTCATTGACCCGGATGTACATTATTTGTTACAGGTTATATTGAGCCTTTTTTTTAAAATTATACAATGCAAATGTAAACTAATTCATTATACTATATCTTGTTTTTGTTAAAGTAAACATTGTTTCTTTTTGGCGATCAGTATAGTCTCCTAATTGTATAGAAACAGTTTTGCAGCAGAAAAGATTTTACTTTTAATTTAAATTTGTGTACCAATTTTAATTGTTTAATTTCATCTGGAAATGCATTGTAAAGTAGCGTACATGTATTGTATGTGGATTTCTTGTAGTGAGCTGTTGATACTGACACTTGATGAACATGATTTCTACGTCGAGTATTGGAACTATAAATATTGTGACGTCGTAAGCACACAATAATCACAGACACGAGCCACGATAAATATGTACAGGTTTATTCACAATATGTACAGTACATTTTAAGTTACAGCTCTTGGTAGATAAACTTACTTTCCCTGATCGCAGAGTTATCCTTCTTAAAAATGAATAACCGACTCGTGGCCCGCGCCACTCAGCGAGCCTCCCGCGCCAGCAGACAGTTCCGGCAGACCTCTTGTCACCCGTGGATATAAATCCACAACGGCGTCCCAACACATGGTTTGCCGCACGAGCCTGGGGCTCGCTCCGCACCGCCCTGGGCGCAAGTTTTTGTGCGTTCGCACGAGGGTTCCCTCTCAGCTCAACAACCCCCCCCCCCGCGCTCTGCGTCCGCTCTTATATAGCCCCCACCCACGTGACCTGAAACGTCACTGGGTTTTGCACACGGCCCACACTGACCGCTTTGCCAGCATTTTTGGACATCCATTTCCCTGGATTCCAAGAATTTGACACGCGGCACGCGGCAAAAATGCGCTGTCCCGTACTTTGGGCATCCCTTTCCCTAGCTCTTAGGATTTCCCAGAATACCTCGGCGTGTCACATCCTGCCTGGCCCCTGGCGTCTAATCCTCTGCCGCCGCCTTTTGTGGCGGTTGCTAACTGTAGTCCTACAATACGTTACAATATATACTGCAGGTATTACATGAAAATATGTTCCCACCGTTAAGTAAGTCAGTTTTGACAAATACTACAGACTCATAAATAAATAGGCAAGGCAATGGTAAGATTCCAAGCTCAATGAAAAGAGGCGTGCACGGATCACGTGGATGGGATTTTTTCATTATTCGGATAATTTTCTTTTGCAATCTAAATGTCTGGGAACTAAAGGATGAGCTTCCTCACTACCCCCTCCAGCAATCCTCACTACCCCGTCCCATCATCGACACGTCCACCCACAAACCGACGCAAACAGGCTAGCAAGCGCAAAGAAACAAAGACACGTAGAGTTGCGCAACCTGGCCCACAAGTGAACAAGGACATTCCTACTGAGCCCACGAAAAAGGTACTAATTTTAGCAGGTAGCCATGGGCGACAAATCTCCTCCCTGCTCAGTGGGAAACTCCCATCCAATTTCTCTGTCATGTGTGTGTTTAAACCTAACGGGAGGTTTGCCGACGTGATCAGTGAATTGGACACCCACACACAAACTCTCACCAAACGGGATACAGTCATCATCATAGGAGGGCAGAATGACATCAATTTGGGTGGTCACTTTACACCTGAGCAACATGTTGACAAACTACAACGTGCCGCCCAAAACACGAACATTGTAATCTCGACTCTGCCCTTCTGGTACAACAAACCAACACTGTGCAAAGAAATTAGACACGCAAACAACAAATTAAAACTGCATCTGAGAGGCACACATGTTAAATTATTTGAGCTTAACTTTCTCTCAGAAAAACACTTCACCCGGCATGGTCTTCACTTGAACCTTGTCGGAAAACATGCACTCGGTAGCGAACTTGCCAAACACATCCTTACACCTCAGCAGTATCCTATCCAAGATTCATCCCCACCTACATCTCCTAGTTCTCTTCCATCCTCCGGAACCCCTTTGGACCCAATTACCTTATCCCCTGAACCTAATCCTTGTACTACCTCTCCCATTATTCATTCCCCAACATCTGTAACCCCTCCTTCCTCACCTCCTAACACTGCTGGGACACGATACTTCCTTCGACCACGCACTCGAGGTAAAAATGAGATAAATAAATAGTAATTGCAGTCAGATGCAGCAGAAAAGCATCCGTGTAGGTACATTCAAAAGATTCAAATAATGCATCATAATGTGCAATCTCTTTCAAATAAAATTGAATTTATCGAGGCAGCATTAGAGTGTGATCTCAGTCAAATAGATGTTCTTTGCTTTACAGAACATTGAATTACAGAACATTATCTCATAATGATCTAAACACACTCCAAATTCCTAGTTTTTACCTTGCAGGATCTTATTGTAGAGCAAGGGAATCAAATAAAGGCCCTGCTTACGGAGGTTCGTGTATTTATGTAAGAAATAATATTGATTCTACCTTCTTGTCAGAATTCAGTTTATATGCAGTTGAAAAAGTTTTTGAAATAACAGTTGTACATCTTACTACGCTCAAAATTATCTTACTTTGCATCTACAGACCTCCAACAAAGCAAGCTTTAGATTATTTCAATTTCGTAGAAAATCTGGAGATAACTCTGAACAAAATTAGTAATCTCTCTTTTAAATCCATTGTTGTATGTGGAGATTTCAATATTGATTTTCTGAGCGAATCCCACGAAAAAGAGCAGTTTCTCAATTTAATTCATTCTTTTAATTTAGATATTACAGTGAACGTACCTACACAGAATACTCTTAAATCACAAACAGCAATAGATCAAATTATAATTAACAAAACCACAACTAGATATGAAATAATAACGAATAATCTAGGTTACAGTGACCACGATGCACAAATTCTTACAATTACTAATAACATGAATACTGACAGAATAAATAAAACACGCATGTGCAGAGCATTTACTACAGTTAACATAAAGTTATTTACGGACTACTTGCTGAAAGAATCATGGGAGGCAGTTTATAACGCTATTGACACAAATGAAAAATATAATTTATTTTTCTCAAAGCTTTCATTTCTCTTTAGCGCATGCTTTCCTATTAAAAAGAGAAAATTAAACATTTCACGAAAAAGTAATACTTGGATCACAAAAGGAATTAGAACATCGTGTAAAAATAAACGTACTCTCTACTTTATTTCTAAACGTCATGACGTATCTCAAGATTTCCTTATCTACTTCAAAAAATACAAAACATTGTTACGAAAAGTCATAAGGCAGGCTAAAATCATGAAAAACGATCAGGATATTTTGAACTCAAATAATAAAACAAAAGCAATGTGGAATATAATAAAAATACTACCAAATCAACTAGAAAACCCGTAGAGAATGTTGTTTTAAAATATAACGATATAAATGTGAACGATCCGGCAACAGTGGCTAATCTCTTTAACCAATACTTTTCGAGAATTGCTACCGATCTCACTAAGGGTCTTCAGCCACAAAATTCAAAAACAGACAGTTCACCCAAAATTTTAGACACAATGTTCGTTTCCGAAACTTCTTCCTATGAAATTCTCAAAATAATCGGTAAACTAAAAAACAAATATTCGTCCGGTTTAGATGAATTCCCAGATTCTTTGTTAAAGACTTGTGCGTATGCCATTATACACCCGTTAACTCACATATTTAATGCATCTTTATGCACTGGAACGTTTTCAGATATTTTCAAAACAGCTAAAATTAAGCCGCTTTTCAAAAAAGGCAACAAAAATGAAATTCAAAATTATCGGCCCATTTCTCTTCTATCAGTTTTTTCAAAAATATTAGAGAGACTTTTTTACTTACGAATGGAAACCTTTCTCACTAAACACGACGCGCTTTCAGATTGCCAACGTGGATTTAGAAAATCAAAATCAACGGAAACAGCTATATTTTCTTTTCTTAAAGATGTCGCCTCATCATTGGATCAAAACGAGGCACCTATTGGATAATTTTTAGATCTCTCAAAAGCTTTTGACGTCATTGATCATGACATTTTACTTTCCAAATTACCTTCATATGGAATCCGTGGTATTGCTCTAGATTGGTTATGTTCGTACCTTAAACAACGATCTCAGAGAGTTGAAATACCTTACTGGAATGATGGAACAGTACGTACGCACCTTTCCGACTCTTTGCCCATTGCATGTGGAGTTCCTCAAGGATCGATTTTAGGCCCTATTCTGTTCCTACTTTACGTAAACGATATGCCCTCGACGATTCGAAACGGAAGAACGGTTCTCTTTGCGGATGATACGAACATCCTTTGCAATAAAGAAACCGTAAATAGTACAATATCAGATGTTTCAAATTGGTTCCGAAATAACAAATTAATAGTAAACGAAAAGAAAACGGTTTTAATGCAGTTTTCCATATCAAATAAACTCTTCTGTGCTCCATTGAAAATGAACAGTGTACCATTGACTGATGTTAAGGCAACAAAATTTTTAGGTCTCTCAATTCAGTCAAACCTTAAATGGAACGTCCATTTAAATGAATTGAACACAAAATTAAGTTCATTATGCTACGCGTTCAGAATTCTTGCAAATTCAGTCAGCCTTCATACTGCTCGTTGTGTATACTTCGCGAATGTTCATTCCCGCCTGAGATATGGCATAATATTCTGGGGAAATACATCTTATAGCTCCCAGACTTTTAGATTACAAAAACGAATTGTACGAATAATAACCAAATCCCACCCACGTGATTCATGTAAGCCTCTCTTCATTAATCTAGGAATTCTACCATTACCGTGTCTTTTTATTTACGAATCAGTGGTTTTTGTAAAAATGACTTGCTTAAGGGCGGGAATATATTTTCAGAAAATGCCGAAGTCTATTACTATAACACTCGACGTAGAAATCATATTCATCAGGTGACAGTATCAACAGCTCATTACAAAAAATTCACATACAATACATGTACATTATATTACAACACTTTGCCAGATGACATTAAACGATTAAATTCAATAGAAAAGTTTAAATCCCAAGTGAAATCGTTTCTGCTGCATAACTGTTTCTATACAATTAGAGACTATACTGAGCATCACAAGAAAAGTAACATTATTTTAACAATGATACATAATGCATTAATTACCATTTGGACTGTATAAATGAGTATAAACAACCTGTAACAACTATTGTAACACAGCTTCCGGGTCAATGACCCCCATCTCGATCAGGTTTTTCGTCCAGTTTCCCTGATCCATTGAGCAAATGCTGAGATGGCCCCTTGTTTTGCTTCTGGACATAAATGTAACTTCATTTTCTGTGCACGTCTTCTAGAATTCAGTGGGAAATAAAATTATTCAAATTATCGTTTCCACGTTGTCGCGGCAGGAAGTAATAAGAGCCAAAATTTATTGCTTATTTATCCTTGAAAATAGATTTTATTACATAGGAGTTTTTTTGTTTTTTTTCTCCCTTTCAAAATTCAAAATTTATTGCTTATTTATCCTTGAAAATAGTTTTTATTACATGGGAGTTTTTTTGTTTTTTTCTCCCTTTTAAAATTCAAAATTTATTGCTTGTTTATCCTTGAAAATAGATTTTATTACATGGGAGTTTTTTTTTCTTTTTTTCTCCCTTTCAAAAATTCAAAATTTAAGTAGTATATGACTTAGTGTAGGGATCACAGAATTTTGAAAATGTGCACACATTTCAGTTTTCCCCATAGCACGTCATACGCAGTTTTAACTGTTTTTTTTGACGTAAATAAATAAATTAATAAATAAATAGCTTCCCCAAAATATTATGCCATATCTCAGGCGGGAATGTACATTTGCAAAATACATGCAACGAGCTGCATGAAGGCTGACAGAATTAGAAAGAATTCTGAATGCATAACATAATGAGCTTCATGTAGTGTTTAATTCTGATATATGTACATTCCATTTGAGGTTTGATTGAATTGAGAGACCTAGAAATTTTGTTACCTTAACATCAGCTAATTGCATATTGTTAATTTTCAATGGAGTATACGATTGCCGATATGAAACGCAAAATTGCATTGAGACAGTTTTTCCTTCGTTAACTATGAATTTGTTATTACAAAACCAATTTGAAACTTCTGAAATTGTACTATTTATTGTTTCTTTTTTGCAAAGAACATTCGTGTCATCGGCAAACAGAACTGTTCTTCCGTTTTTAATAGATGAGGGCATATCGTTTACGTACAACAGAAAGAGGATAGGACCTAAGATCGAACCCTGTGGGACCCCATGTTCAATTGGCAAAGAATTGGAGAGATAAGTAAATAATGTCCTTTCGTGCCAGTACGGTATTTCTACTCTTTGAGATCGATTTTTAAGGTACGAGGTTATCCAATCTAGGGCAATACCACGAATTACATAAGAAGGTAATTTTGAGAGCAAGATGTTATGGTTAATAACGTCAAAAGCTTTCGAAAGATCTAAAAATATCCCAATGGGTTCTTCATTTTAATCCATTGATGAAGCAACATCTTTAAGGAAAGAAAAAATGGCAGTTTCCGTAGATTTTGATTTCCTGAAACCGTGTTGTGAGTCTGAAAACGCTTCGTTTTTCCTGAGAAAAGTTTCCATTCGCGTATAGAAAAGCCTCTCTAATATTTTTGAGAAAACTGACAAAAGAGAAATTGGCCGGTAATTTTGAATTCAATTTTAGTTCCCTTTTTTATAAAGTGGCTTAATTTTTGCTGTTTTGAAAGTATCTGGAAGTATTCCTGTGCACAAGGAAGCATTGAAAATGTGAGTTAATGGGTGTATAATGGCAGGTGCACACGTTTTTAATAAACAATCCGGAAATTCATCTAAACCTGATGAATATTTATTTTTTAATTTACTGACTATTCTGAGGATTTCGTTAGACGTTTCGTAAATAATCATCGTGCCGAAATTTTTTTGGGAAGCATATGATGTTGAATTTTGTGGTTTTAGTCCCTTCGTGAGATCAACCGCTTTTGTGGTTTTAGTCCCTTCGTGAGATCAACCGAGTGTCTTATTGCGGCATTGCCATTACCATAGTGTTATATGATATCTCGTGACAAACTCTAGCAAATGAAACTCGAAAAATTCTAATTTGCAATTTTTATTATAATGAAAATTACGCGAAATTGTTCGTATTAAAAAAACGTAAATCTTATTTAAAGATCTGATTTTAAAGAACAGATTTCATTAAGTAAAAGTCCTTATCATAAATATTGTATTTTGCAATGTTAATGTTTTACAATTTTTGAAAATTCAGAGTTCATAAAAAAAGGCCTGCGTCAATTTTAAAAGTACTTTATTTAAAAACATAATGAAAATATTTGGAACCATTTTTGAGAAAAAATTGTTTTCAAAATTACGTACATTTCATGCAAAATAACACGAAAACTACCCAATGTGTAAACAGTTGTATCTGACCGTATTCAAAGATTCGACTTTAATAACATATTTTATTAAGAAATATGCATTATTTACCATTTGGACTGTATAAATGTAAACAACCTGTAACAAGTATTCTACCGCAGACTCGGGGTCAATGACCCCCGTCTCAATCAGGTTTTTCGTCCAGTTTCCCTGATCCATTGAGCAAATGCTGAGATGACCCCTTGTTTTTCTTCTGGACATAAATGTAACTTCATTATCTGTGCACGTCTTCTATAATTCAGTGGGAAATATAATTATTCAAATTATTGTTTCCATGTTGCGGCAGGAAGTATAATTCCTTGACGGTGGACATGATTGATAAGGGCCCAATTTTATTACTGATTTATCCTTGGAAATAGATTTTATTACATCGGGGCGTTTTTTTTCTGTATTCAAAATTCAAGCAGTATGCAATGGCTTAGTGTAGGGATCACAGAATTGTGAAAACGTGCACAGTATTCACTTCTTCCCATAGCACAGCATACAGAGTTTTTAACTGTTTTTGACGTAAATAAAATAAATAAATAAAAAAGACAAAAATCCTTATCTTCGTTATTTTAGTGTAGGAATACATGGGGAAAAAGTTATTTTTTGCTATTTTCGGAACAACAGAGATTTCAATGAAAATGCTACCTGCACCATTCTTCTAAGCACCTTTCACGGTATTCGACAAAAAAATTTAATCAGAGCCACTTTTCAAAATCTTGAAAATGATCCTAATGAATCATTTTGTGGATCTTAAGTGCCTCCAAAAAAACAAGAAATATCCACTTCAAATTCTAGGGGCCTCCACATCCGACAGATCGATTTTGGACGATCAGTTTTGGTGAAAATTGTACTCACGGTTTAGCTGCTAGTTTGTTCAGGAGCCAGACCGAAAGACATTTTCCCGTAAACCAATTTTTGTATGAAAGGCCCACAAAACGTAGATTCTGACTACACAGCGTGTTAGAGGGTGTAATATATATAGTAACGTATTGTATTAACAAGCAGGAAACCGGCGCCTTGCAGGCACTGCGTCGCAGGATTAGGGGTCCAGAGAATACTGTGTAGAGCAAGGAAGTACAAAGACGGTAGCTAGGGGCGGAGACACCCTGAGGTATTTTGAGAAATTCCAGGAGTCCATGGGAAGGGATGCGCGACAGTTTCGTAGCATGAAGTGCCCCGCGAAAGCGAGATGACGCTGCCCGTCACGTGCTCTGGGAGGTATATAAGTAAGAGCGCAAAGCGCGGGGGTGGGTTTCGAGCTGAGTAAAAACCTCGTGCGAACGCACGAAACTTGCGCCCAGGACGGTGCGGAGACGAGCTATGCTCGTAGGGCAACCCATGTGTTGGCACGCCGCGGTGGAACATTTTTCCACGGGTGACTGCGGTCGCCGGGGCTCTACGCTGTGCGCGTAAGCTCGCTAAGGAGTGGCGAGGGCCACGTGTCAGGCAGATTTGCATCTTTTACGGATTGCTCCTGCGATCGGGGTATAGTGTCTATCAGAGCGGTACATAACGGGTAATACTATTTGTAAATACTTATTAATAAATATGTAAATATCTGAAGCACTTGCCTGTGATTGCTGTTCTGTTCCCACGACGTCAATATATATATATATATATATATATATATATATATATATATATATATATATATAAAAGAAAGTCGTGTTAGTTACACTATTTATAACTCAAGAACGGCTGTACCGATTTGGCTGAAAATTGGTGAGCAGGAAGCTTAGAGCCAGGAGACGGATATAGGATACTGTTTATCCCGTTCGACAGCGTTCCTGTGTGAGAACGCACATTTTCGCGTGATTTCGCATGTTTTCGCGTGAAGGTACTTAACTGAAGAGTGCAACCTATGCACCAAAATACAGGAACAATAATGAATGATTAATCTACTTAATTTTTTATTTGTATTTTCTAATAAACAATTTAACTTAATAAATTCCAAAATCTGCTTATTTATTGCCTTTAACAGCCGGTCGCTATGATTACAGCTTTGTATTTTTCTCTTAAACAAAAATCAATTCCAAAAAAAAAAACGCTCTGCTACGTAATAGATTTTTTAATTATCTATTTAATATCAGAGCGTTTTTAAAATTCTTCTTTGTTTGAGAGAAAAACACAAATCTGCAATTGCTTTATTATCACGAGTGCAACAAGGATAGTTCAGTTTCTCACAGTGAGTGCGACGCGAGAAAAAGATGGGACCGGCTGTTAAGGCGGAACAAAGTTCGCCGGGTCAGCTAGTATATATATATATATATATATATATATATATATATATATATATATATATATATATATATATAATGAACAAGATTTATCCACTTGACAAATGTTTTTCTGTCGGAAAATCACCGTTTCTTCCCGCATCATTACAATACTTTCTCCATACTGCGTAAGCAATGTGTGAGAGAGTAAAATCAGATTCGAGAGATTGAGGCCTAGTGGTTAACCCCAAGCTCCCATTGGTAGGCACCTCAGTGGTAAAATGGGTAATGAAGAACAGGCTGCCAGCGATGGGCCGTGGGCCTCCACCACTACGATCTCACACAAGGCACCAACGACACTATTACCAGCGCCAGCGCTCCGCCGCCGCCACCACCACTACTACTACCACCACCACCACCACCACCACCACCACCACCACCACCACCACCACTACTACTACTACTACTACTACTACTACTACTACCACCACTTAACGACTACCACTACCACGACTACCACTACTACGACTACCACTACCACGACTACCACTACCACGACTACCACTACCACTACCACGACTACCACTACCACGACTACCACTACCACGACTACCACTACCACTACTACCAATACCACTACCCCGACTACCACTACCACCACTACCACGACTACCACTACCACGACTACCACTGCCACGACTACCACTGCCACGACTACCACTACCACGACTACCACTACCACGACTACCACTACCACGACTACCACTACCACGACTACCACTACCACGACTACCACTACCACGACTACCACTACCACGACTACCACTACCACGACTACCACTACCACGACTACCACTACCACGACTACCACTACTACGACTACCACTACTACGACTACCACTACTACGACTACCACTACTACGACTACCACTACTACGACTACCACTACTACGACTACCACTACTACGACTACCACTACTACGACTACCACTACTACGACTACCACTACTACGACTACCACTACCATCACTACCACTACTACTACCACTACCATGACTACCACTACCACTACTACTACTACCACTACCACGACTACCACTACCACTACCACTACTACTACTACCACTACCACTACTACCACTGCTACTACTACTACTACTACTACTACCACTACCACTATTACTACCACTACCACCACCACCACCACCACTACTACTACTACTACTACTACTACTACTACTACTACTACTACTACCACTACCATCACTACCACCACCACCATCAAGAAGAGAGGAGGAAGAATGTAGGGTTGGTTTATTCGCCGATACTTTCATTGTCTATTCCACCCACTCGCAGCAGCCTCTCGCTTGGAGTCGCGAGAGCCGCCTGTGGCGGTGGCCAGCAGTGTCGCCAATGCATTGCTACCCGTCCATGGCTTCCGGGGCGGTGGCGGTGGGCGCGGCCGGGCGTCGGAGGGCGCAGCAAGCAGCTGGCAGGCGAGCAGGCGGGCGGCGGGCGGGCGGGCGTTCTCCGGCGCGTCGGCGTGGCGCGGCGCGGCGCGGCGCGGCGCGCGACCTGCGTGTAGAAGCGCCCACCGCCCGGGGCCGGCTGCTCATCGCATTCCTGCCGCGGTCGCGCAGTCACCGGAAGGCTGCAAGCGATCGTGCCTAAGCGGGCAAGTTGCGCACAACGGCATCCTGCCTCCACCTCCGCCACCGCCGACGCCACACGGTGCCCGCGAAGCGCTGGCGCATTCCTTTCGCCATGCCACGCTCAGAAACGCGGAAAGGCGGTGGCGACGGTGGTAGGGGAAATGGGGAGCTGAAAGCCATCCCACCCGCCCGCCCGCCCGCCCGCCCGCCCGCCCGCCCGCCCGCCCGCCCGCCCGCCCGTCCGCCCGTCCGCCCGTCCGTCCGCCCGTCCGCCCGCCCCGCCCGCCCGCCCGCCCTGAACGCCCGAACGCCCGAACGCCCGAACGCCCGAACGAACGCCTGAACGCCCGCCCGCCCGCCCGCCCGCCCGCCCGCCCGCCCGCCCGCCCGCCCGCCCGCCCGCCCGCCCGCCCGCCCGCCCGCCCGCCCGCCCGTCCGCCCGTCCGTCCGCCCGCCCGCCCGCCCGTCCGTCCGTCCGTCCGTCCGTCCTTCCGCCCGTCCGTCCGTCCGTCCGTCCGTCCGTCCGTCCGTCCGTCCGTCCGTCCGTCCGTCCGTCCGTCCGCCCGTCCGTCCGTCCGTCCGCCCGCCCGTCCGTCCGTCCGTCCGTCCGTCCGTCCGTCCGTCCGTCCGTCCGTCCGTCCGTCCGTCCGTCCGTCCGTCCGTCCGTCCGCCCGTCCGTCCGTCCGTCCGTCCGTCCGTCCGTCCGTCCGTCCGTCCGTCCGTCCGTCCGTCCGTCCGTCCGTCCGTCCGTCCGTCCGTCCGTCCGCCCACCCGCTCCGCCACCCATTCCTCCGCCCGCCCTGTCGTCCACCCGCTCTCGTCTCTCCCCGTCCGCTGACCTACCCACTCGTACCCTCGCCCGCCCGCGCGCTCGCTGGCCCGCTCGCCCGCTTGCCCGGTCGTCCCCCCGCCCGCCTACCCGTCCGCCCGCCCATTCGCCCTCCCGTCCACTCATCCGTTCACCCCGCCCGCCCACCCGCCCGTCCACCCACCCGTTCACTCGCTCGCCCGTCGACCCGTCGGTCCGTCCGTCCGTCCGCACCGCCGCGGCTCGACCGTCCTCCGGTGTGGGCAAGGCGCTAGGCCGAAGAAATTGTTGCTGAGTATCGGTGGACTACTGGGCACCGCGGCCGCTATTGCCGTTTCGCGCATGGCCGCCCGAAAGGCCATTGGGCTTAGTTACACGGCGGAATGACACCGCCGGAGAGATGGTCCGCAGCTTGAAAACGAATGATCGTCGGGACGATGACGAGGATCTGCCCACCGTCAGTTGCAGAAGAAAAAATGAACGAATGAACGGATTTGAGACGAGGGAAATAACGGATATGTGATCTGCAAATTCGAAGTTCTCTGCGAAAAGAGACCTTCCACATGACGAGCTGGTCGTGTGGAACATGATGTAGCAGCAAATTTATTTATTTGTTTATTTTACGTCAAAAACATTTAAAAAGTATGAGTGACGTGCTACGGGGAGAAGTGGATTTTGTGCACGTTTTCATAATTCTGTGATCCCCGCCTTAAGTCGTATACTAGAATTTTGAATACAGAAGTAAATTAGCGGTTTTTGTCAGGATTGTTTACAAAATATTTGCTCGGCTGTAATAAAATCTGTTTTCAAGGGTAAATCAGGGTAAATAAATTTGGGCCTATCAGTTATAAAAGTATCCCTCATCATGTTCTTCTTGAAGGAATAATACTTCCTGCCGCGACAACATGGAGAACGATAATTTGAAAAACTATATTTCCCACTGAATTGTAGAAGACTTGCGTAGGTAATGAAGTTTCATTTATTAAATTCAGAATAGAAAAGGAAATACCCAACTAAACATTCTTTGTATCATTCTTAATCCATCGCGAATAAATAGAAATGATCAACGAACATTTCCATTTACTGTTGTTGATTACCATTTTCTTCTTTTATCGGTTTAAAATGTATAAAATGAAACAATGCCACATTCCGTATACGTTCCCATCGGAAGTTCTTATGTGAATGTACGGATTCCAATATTTTCGTCGTTTCTATACGTTTCGTGAGTGAAAAAGCAGTTTCTCTGCTGATCCATGGAGCCTTCAGTAACAGCTTGACAAATCTCGCAATTGAAAAAATACATGTTTGTCACAATTTTCCCGTGATAATCGTTACGCAATTTTTAAATTGAATTATAGATAAAGTATTGAATTTTATTATTTCCTGTTTGATTCAATATTTTTTGTTGCTCATACCTTACCTACTCCTTTTAATAACATACTCTGGAATATAGTGGAAACAATGGAAACATGACAACAATAAATTGTTTATTTTTAAATATGGTTTCAAACCTAATTTCCAACTGATTATTAGCACTTTCGAAGACTTCTGCTCTTGGAGCAGAGGGCCACTGTGAGGTTTTTTCTCCTTGTTCTGATCTCTCCCATCCTCTTCACCTCCTACCAGCTACTGCCTGCCTCTTTCACTTCTTGTTCCAGCGTTCTTCGCCACGTTGTCCTTGGTCGACCTTGTGGATCCTCGTGGATTCCACTCTTAAGGCGGTCCTCACCACTGCTCGGTGTTGCTTAGTCGGAGGACTCCTAAGAGATCGCGGGTTTCGTCTGCACCTTTATTCTTCTGCTAGAATTTCATTAATAATTCAAGTTTGCGATATTCTACAGATAGATTTAATATAGTAATATTCTTGTGAAAATTAGCATGCCTTTCTAAGACCTAATTCTTCTCATGAATATGCCAATAGCCTATTGATGTAAGGTTTTAAAATCATTCTCTTTATTCGTGACATTAATTAAGGGTTGTTATTGGTAAACATGCATGATTAGTTTTATAGGGAAAAGGGACAAGTATCAGCAAGCATGATATATTGGGTCCCTTCATATTCATATACATATCAGCGTTTAAATGGAATATGTAGCATATTGCAACGCAAAATATGTTTTGATGTTGCCTCTTTCCACGTTATAGTTAGCTTTTGATGGGTGTAGTTAGAAAGTAGAAAATTTTGAAACTAATAGTAAAATTATTTTTAATTTTCGCTTACTGGAATTGAACATCCGTATTTTACGTCGTTTCTGCCTCATGTTTGTCTCAATCAACAATGTTCGTTTCATGTTCCTTTTTTTCTCAAATATGCCTTTACCTTTAGCTTCTGAAAATTTGTGTGAGTGTGTTGGATCGAATGTTTTGGATATCGTACGAGTGGAACGGCATAGCTTCAGACGGAACAGTCCATTTAACGTTTGTAGTAGTGGAGTTAGTCGTTTGTAGTATCATACTTGCTAGGAACGTCCTGTTTCTTTCTCATTTTGCTGGCGGACCTAATAAATTGACTACATAAACAATTTTAAAAATCTGTTTCGTTGCCTTTTTACGAATTTCCACTCGTGAAATTAACACTCATAGCGACGCACAATACTCTGGTATGCACGGCGTATTACTCAAGAAAGCATTTCACCTTTCTTACCATTTCTTTCCTGTTGACTAATCACAAGGTGCGATACATGTTGGTTTGTTTTCCAACGCCCACTTTTGACATGTTAATCGTCTGGTGACGCGCCTACATGCAGTTTCCCTCAGCGTGTGAGGATTCGCACGTTCATAATTGTCAAGCGCGTATGTGGCGAATTGTTGTTCATTTAACATTTCACAGGGGACACGTGTGGTAGATCACGGACGCGAACAACTTTGTTCCCGCTGTGAATTATTATTATTATTATTATTATTATTATTATTATTATTATTATTATTATTATTATTATTAAATTATGAACTGAAAGGATGATGATGAGAGATCGTGGCCTTTTTTGAATGACCCCCGCGTTTGCCTATTAGAATGGACCATATCAGCATCAATAAAAATAATTTTTCTACTGAGAAAAGATTACCTCTTGAAAGATCAACATTATGAGGACAACATTTGTTCAGTTGGTCTCTATTACAAATTGGAAATGGGTTCTTAGATTCCATACGAGAGAAAGGATTTCTACTAAACGATGTTTGATAATTGCTACTACAATAAGACGGCTCGAGAATCGACATTCCCATATAGAATCTGAGGAACTCCACGGGTGTATAGGTGTGCAGATGTGCGGTTCCGTCACTCATGACTAGACCACTTCCCGTGCACCAAACGAGACATACGCGGTGTCATTTGACGCGTCTCAATCTGCTGATGGGGAATGATAATTTTTTTTTCGGATCCGGCCATATGATTCTAAGAAATTTCCAAAAACGTGTTTTTTCGTATTTTGGCAGATTTTGGTGAGTATGCCGGGAATTAAACCAATGCCACCTAAATAGATCTATGTAGGTGACGTTGATTAAACTCCAGTCCCAAAGACATTTTTCGCTCAAAAAAAGACGGAGAAAGACGTGGAGAAACACGTAGAGAAAGGCGGAGAGGAAGATAAAAATGACTCTGAACTGCAGAAAGAAAAAGAAGTCTAACAACCGAAGAAGATATAAGTTTCGGCGACGTCACATCCAGCTAGTTACATGTAAGGTATGATGTTAAGTATTTAGGAATGTTTGTCTTATAAGTGCATGCGTGTCAGTATAACGATTACATGACACCTTCCAACTGCCATGCATTGACATGTTACAACTGAAAACATAAATTTATTTTCTCAATATAAATACATTTGATTGTAAATGTATGTGCGTATCAAAAGTTCGCTGGACGAGAGTAGAGGCGAGTGATTCTCTTTCCGTGATATTTTTTGTTTCGTCTACGTTTGAAAGTTCGACATTACCTACTGTATTCATCTCGACTATAACCGTAGCGACGGGCTCCGATACGTGGGAGAGTTACTAGTATTGATGTGTTCCTAGTACTGACTGTTGCGTTACCGCAAGCGAATACGTAAATCCACTAGCAGCATATTTCATTGTGGGCGTTAGAATGTACTGTACAGTGGGGTTACTTTGTGACGAATTGTGACTTTTTCCTGTCCTGTCAATTTTTATTTTAAGGTCAAAATACTGCAAAATATAGGTCAGATCCTTTTCTAAATAGTAACTGCTGTATTTCATAACTGCAGATAAATTGAGGTTAAAAGTTTCTTCACTTGGTGGGACTACTTTGCGACAAGTTTTATTTTGCCCGGAAATGCACGAGAATAATTAGTAACACCAAGTTAACACACAAAACATTTACAAGCTGTACAGTGTTGTTCTGCCATATAAGAAACCTTTTTCAGTAAGAAAAATAGGCTGTGAGGCGCAATGTGACTAACGTAATCTACAAGAAATCTGTATCAAATTATTCTATTACTCTGTCGCCTGCTAAAATTTATCACTATATAAAGGATCATTAAGGTTAAGGCTGCGGATCACGTAGATTGTATACCATTACTTGTCCAATTCTGGCGTAAGAAGATGTGATCTCGTTCTTTATTTAATTTTTAATTTCTCGTATACATACGTATATACGCAGTAATATACGTAGTATAGAGAAAGTAATATAATACTGCGAAAAATCGATTTCGAGATTTTAATGGAAAATAATAAATAACACGTTTTGGGGGTCCCCTAATACCGAAAAAGTGTTTTTTTTTCAAAACATTTGTCCGTCCGTCCGTCTGTGAACATGTCTAGCTCCTAAACCATGTGTACAATCTTTTCCAAATTGAAGAAAGCCCTGTCGATCTGGCTCTAGTTGAAGCTTTGAGATTTTGAAAAACATTCTTTAATATTTGGGAGTACTTTACATGAAGCCTCCCGGACATTTTCAAAATTTTCTCAAACACGGCTCCAAATTTTTCTTTAAATTTCTTGTAAGAATAAAGTAAAATACGCTTATTAAGGTGGTATAGGTTCAATTTTCACGGTTAACTCTGAAGTTTTGAAAATTACAAACGTTTGAATTTTTTTCGGCGCCTTCTTACAACTATAAAATTGAAGGTAGAGATTTTTCTTTGAAACGAAATTTGTTGTCCATAAATAGTTGTATGATAAAGGTCATGTACATTTTTTCGAAATTCTTAGTAGTTTTCGTGCAATAGACCGTGAAATATTTGCAACTTTAAAAAAATACAAAACAAGATTTTCGCAAAAACGGCTCCAATTTTTTTCTTTAAATTTTTGATAGGGCCAAATGCACCTATCCGATGACATAAACGCCATGTTGCTCTATTCTCTTTTCTTTTTTTCAAAAATTTCAAAACTAATTTTTTTTGGCTTGTCTTTCACGTAGGTAATACATTAGAGTCGATTTCTTCATATTATCGTACTTATGAGTACATTTACTTTAATGTCAAGTAAAGTTGGTCGATAACTCAACAGTTTTCTGTAAAAATGAGCTCAAAATTCCGCATTTTGAGAAACGCGCCATTTTCTCAAAAATGGCTCCATGATTTTTCTTCAGTTTTTTCCAATGTATAGTCCTAATTGTACTGTACAATATGACGTAAAGTTCATTTTCATACGACGTAAAGTTATCTAATTACACCAGTGTAATTTTTTCAAATATATCTTACACCGTTAATATGTACATTTCCATCAATTTGTATACATTAGTACATTTGTGAGTGGAAGTGCTTCAAATGACTTCAAAGAAAGTTTTTCAAAAACTCAATAGATTCCTGTGAAAAAGAGCTTCAAATTTCGCATTTACAGTAATGCTTAATCGCCATTTTCTTAAAAGCTGCTGCAAAATTTTCAATGAAAATTTCTATTTTGGACGAGGTTTTACTCTTCTTTAATATTCTTGAAGTCATATTTCGGTTCTGCTATTAAGAAACCGAAAAGTTGAGAAAATGTCAAGAAAATATACTATTGGTGACGATAGATGGCAGCTAGCCAGAGAATTGAGCAAGACCTTAAAGCCAGTCCACACCAAGGAAATTAGAAAAAATTGCTACGAGAAAGTCTGTGCCATTTGTAGCACCTCTAGTTTTTCTTTTACTTTCATTTACATACTGGTAATGGCCACAATACGTTTTGA
Source organism: Teleogryllus occipitalis (assembly GCA_011170035.1). Lineage (NCBI taxonomy): Eukaryota > Metazoa > Arthropoda > Insecta > Orthoptera > Gryllidae > Teleogryllus > Teleogryllus occipitalis. Next base: position 6,049 of record BLKR01012047.1, on the reverse strand, counting down.
CTAATGTCGGTGAATGTATTGATAAGAAAATTGGAATTTTCTGCTCGTATAATTTATTTGAGAACGGACATTTGTGTTATCCTTTAATTACTCTTAAAATAACTACTTTTTGTTGGGTTTGCAGAACTTTTCATGTTGATTTCTAAATTATGATTGATCACTGACGTATTTGTGTATATTAATGGAAATATGTTATTTCTGTATAATGTTATTATTATAATAAAGTAGTTATTTTACAGAATGACACAGACTTTTTCGAACTAAGTTTCTAATTTCTTTGGTCTCGGCTAGCTTTTCGGTCTTGCCACATCCTCGTGGTAGGTGTTTCCTATCACCGTCCAAACTACATGTTTTTGAAAATTTCTCAATATTTTGGTTTTCCTAACGAGGGTACCGAAATAATACTTTAATAATATTATAGAAGAGTAAAATCTCGTCGTATATGGAAATTTGCGTCGAAAAATTTGAAACCGCTTTTAAGAATATGTAGTTAAGCGTTACTCCAACTGCAAAGTTTGAAACTCATTTTCACAGAAAACTTTTCAATTTTCGAAAACCTTTATTGGAAGACATTTGAAACACTTCCACCCACAAGTGCAATAATATATACATATTGCTGGAAATGTGCATATTCAACTGCGTGATATATATTTGAAAAAATACATATGCGTAATTTTTGAAAAAAAAAACAACAAATTAATACCGCAAATTGGCTATTATGTCATCTTATAAATTGCATTTAGCATTATCCGTACGAAAAGTGTGAAGAAATTGGAGCCGTTTTTAAGAAAAAGGCGTTTGAGCGTTTCTGAAAATGCGGAATTTTGAGCTCAACCACCACAGAATTTTTTCTCAGACTTTTGAGTTTTCGAGAAACTTTATAGACATCGTTTGAATCACTGTATTTAACAAATTCATCTATATATACAAATCGCCATTAATGTAGATATTAACGACGTGAGAGTTGTCAAAAAAATTACAATTTTTTTAATTTTTGAAAGAAAAAAGATCAAAATGACTTTATGGCATTTGTTACAGTACGTTAACACTAACCTTACCAAAAATTTAAAGAAAAAATGTGGAGCCGCTTTTGAGACATAATTTTTGCTATTTTGTTTTTAATATTGCGCCTATTTCAAGCAATATTGCGTGAAAACTACTAAAATTTTCAAAAGATTGTATATGACATTAATGAAAGAACGAATTATGGAGAACAAATTTCATCTCAAGGAAAAATCTGTACCTTCAATCTCCATCTCGATTGGCGATTGTACGGAATAACCAACCGTATTAACTGTCTTGCCAGAAGCTGAGAAATCGTCTTTGGACAAAAGACGAAACCTCCTGGTCGGAATATATAGCGCCAAATTTGATGGACTCCCTAACTATCCATCCCGTTTGGGGGCCCTTCTCACGACGCCATTCAGCAGCGCTTCCGAGTGGCGCTTCTGCTGGCACAGCATCGGTTTACCTGGAGGTATTCGCACGAGCGGCGTAGTCGCGCTGCGGTGGCCCTTATCGGCGAACTCCCACTTCCAGCAGCGCAGATGCGCGACTGTGCCACCACCAGCAGAACCTAGTTTTAAATGGCAATAGACCACTTGCATGCGCCAGAGGCTTCCGGAAAGTCGTGTTTGAAGAGACGCAGTTGATAGGTGCGGGACATTTGCGTAAGTTCCAAGTATTATGGAAGTAAATAAAGAGGATTTGATTGTAGAATATGATAGAATAAAATGGTATATCGAGATGGAATTCCGAATGTGAAATGTATTCGAACAAACTTGAAAAATTAAAGCATGGAAAGTTCTTACTTCGAAACTTGTAACTTTTTTCTAATAAAAGTAAAAGAAAAGCATCTTCCTCGTCGGACTCAATCAGCTATGTGACTGAATGAAGAGCGCCCCTGCGTATCAATCTTCATCACGTGAATTACCTTGCTGTCGTCGGAGATCCATCGTCCATAGCAGCGACTCATATCTATCCTTTCCCGCACGTAGTGGCACTAGGCCGTGGCTGCGTGTGACGAGCTCCGCCGCTTGCCAGTGGCGCCACCGAGTTTCGCTGTGAGAAGGCGCCCTTAGGCTGTTCTCAATCCGCGATCCTCATGTCATCTCAGCCCATCACTGCCTCATCCCCAAGTATCCGTCTCCAGAATCGGCTACATCATTTTAAAGTTAGCTTTCCCCATCCCGCTAAAGCAGTACACAACCTACTACCCCTGGAAAGTTCTTGTCCCAAGCATTGATACTGGATTTCACATCTCCCCAAGTGGACAACGTACCACCATGCCCATCTCTCTTATAAAATTCATTCTTTTGTGGCGTCAGCTTCCCTGAGAAGGGTCTGGGCTGTAGTAGTCCAGACTCTTATATGCATATGTAATACCCTGTATTACAAGTAGCAGTGTTTAGCAATTCTCCAAGTACGCTTTAGTAAATCTCTTCTGTCTCGGCACAATGTTTTATTATTTTTTGGGTTCCTGACCATGTGAAAATCAGAGGAAATTAACTGGCTGATCGAGGTGCAAAATTAGATTCCCGGAAGACCGACATTGATCTATTCTTTGCCCTCTCCTTAGATATATAGTAAAACATTCCACGGTACACACGTGGCTTGTAGAGTGGCATAACATCACTTTAAAATTGAGTATGGTATGGATTCTGTAAAACCTTCGACGACCTCATTCCAAGTGACCCTGCTTAAGGAATTAATTTTAACACGTCGTCGGATCTGCCATTGACCATTTTTGTACGGCTCTTGCGAAAAGAACCGCACCCTCCTGCAATAGGCGAACTGTGAATGGCGAGCCTTTTTGAGAAGCACGTTCTCCAGCCGCCAAAGACATCGTATTCCCACATTTCTACGAGTGGTACTTGGCAACGACGAGCCTTCGCTCGCAAACTCTTTGGCGTTCCTGCGAGATAATATATTAGTGTATCATAGGATTTGAGAGGAGAGCTTTGTTTTACCCATCATAAGGTCTCCATTCACCCACATTTTAATGATTTTAAAACTTAACGTTTCAACATACATTTTTTAATGTACGTGTATTCACTCTCATATATTTTACTATGAATAGATAATTTTAATAGTAATTATAATGTTAACTACTAATTTTCACATTACATACCTATCACCAAAATGCTCTTTAAAATAATTTGATTGATTTATTGATTAGTGATTTCGGGCACGTCAACGGCTAAGGTCATTAGTCCCTTAAGTGTAGTGAATAGTATTATCAAGGGAGGTGGTGGTTATCTTTCCCCTCCGGATGGCGAGATCCAGCGCCAGCCTATATCGGCTCGAGAGGATTTACTCCACTCAGATATCTCCCACCAACGTGGCATCTTCCCAGTTGGGACAAGCTCCAAGCTCCCAACTGGTTTCCCAATAAGTGTGGTAGTGTAGTGCATGTGAGTGTGTGTGCAAGTAAGGGTTGAGAATACGACAAAGGAGAGAAAGGAGATATCGCACGTGGCCCGTGGACCGTTTATTAGGGCTCCGTCATTCGTCTGGTGTTGATCAGAGAAACCACAGAAAACTACCGACCAGAAGAGGCTACTGCTAGAATTCTCCTAGCTACCTAGGTGTCTAGCTATCTCTCGCGCTAGCTGTCTAGCTAGTGTCGAAAATCCTGCCATCGTCGGGTTTCGAACCCCATGACCTCGTGGTCAGAGGCACTGCAGAGATATCAGTTAATGCCCTGAGCAACCCTTGTCGATAAAAACAAATTATTTGAAATTGGCGAAAATTACCCAACAAGTTGATGCGCTCCTAAAACCTAGTCGAGGTATCAGTCAATATTTTATTGCTAGTACTTCCTAAAGAATTTTAATCTTCTAATCTTAACCATAATAGCCCCTTAGCATGAACGTCGTTTACCAGAAGTCGTTTTATCTTTAGTACAAGTTTTCTTAATTGTTTTCTCTTGAATATTGAATGAAATTTTCAAATGGTATTCTTATTGGTATTTTCTCCATGCGTTGAATGTTCTATAGGAATTTACAGCTATGCATTACATTTGATTCTACACATTTCTACCGTCTGTTCATCAATGTTTCAAAGCAATTGCCTCTCAATTATGACTTCTAGTTATACTCATCTCATGACTAAACCTCTCTGTATAGTGGCAGAGATGCAGTAGTTACGACGCCAGACTCTAATTCATTTAATATCGAAATGATGAGACGTATACTGAATTCTATATGTACGTTGATGTCGAACCCACGGCCTCAGCGGCAACGGCGCTGTGCGGAACTAGGAACTAAGGATTATATGCGTCAAAATGACCCGTAAAGAACGTGGATAGTAAGAAGGGATCATGAACGTTGATGGACATCCTCGTAATTATCGTAGAGATATTACATTATCCCTCATAAATAAACTTCGGTTTTTACCTTGCGGTCTATTTGATCCCAGTATTCACAGAAGTCGTGTAGTTCTCCAACTAAGCATACATTAAAGCCTCATATTACTTCAATCCTTGTGTTTTATTAAATCCTCATTTAATTTCAAATTTTTGAATGGCACATATGAGAATGATAATCATATAAATAATTCACAAACGTTTAATTCAAACTCCAAAAATGTATATTCAACAATATCAAAAATTCCATTTATTTGTTTCAAAATAAAGAAAGTAAAACTATGAAATACATTAAATACTTATTAAATCATGTTAATAATTACAAATTGTTATACTGCCATAAAGCAATACTGCAGAAGAGAAACATATTCCAAGGTGTTGCCGGTTAACAGTAAAAAGTGCCACCTAAGCGAAATTAAGTGAAACGTTTTGACTTAAATTATTCTCAGGGAGGGAAATGCAAGCAATATAACTCAAAATTACACCAAAAATTCATATTTTTTTAAATGTCCCACGTATTTTAAATGTAAATAAAATTAGAAATAGCACTGTTATAGGGTGACACAATTTAATTTATTTCGACCCTCTCCTACACCCTTCATTGCAGTTAGATATGTATTTCTTAATACAATATATTTTCCAATATTAGATCTTTAAATCATTTCATGAACACTTATTTCAAAATGTTAGTAGATTGCCGGGATTGTGTTACATGGTTTGGCTCTTTCGAGTGATGGCTGAAATGTTAGTTCAATAGAATGATCACTAATACCATATTACGAAACTGTTACCATTGTTACGAGAAAGTACTTGCTATGACAGCACCTCTAGTTTATAGAGAGAACGGCCTTCGCAATCCCTTTGTTTTTTTAAGAATTCAATTATTGAGGATTTATCAGCAAACAATTTCAATTTTTAAAAATCGGGGTCTAATAACAATAAAATGTAAGAAACTAATTTCATTTCGTCATATACGGCTACATATTGTAGAGGAAGTGTTGTAATGCTGCAGATTTGTAAGTGCAGATTTTTCGTCAGAAAAAAAACTCCTTTCATCGGCCTCTGATACCGAAAATTGGAGTTTTCTTACTACAATTTGTAGTGAATTAAATTACGTTCTCTATTTCGTAATGTAATTATAATCTATGAGTGATTTGTTGATACCGAAGAAATGGTTTTCGACATTTCTTCTCTGTGCATGCGTCTATAAATAACGTAAGTCCTGAACCGATCACAGGCGTTTACCAAAATGATCATGTATCCATCTGGCTTTGGTCGCAGCTCATCGAATTTGAAACGGATACTTTATTTTGGGGGTGTAATTTACATGAAGTTCCAACGACATTTTTCGAAATTTTCTGATAAATGACCCCTATATTTACTTTTTCGTTTACGTACGTATATTCGAAGAAATATTCGTAGTATAGAGAACGTTATGTAATGCTGCGGCAAAATACCGCGATTTTTCGACAGAAAAAACTTTTATTATTATTATTTATTTTACGTCAAAAAACAGTTAAAATTGTGTCTGACGTACTCTTATTGTGAGCCCGTGATACAGAAAAAACTGTATAAATCAAGTTCTAATATGTTGGTATTTACTCCCTCTGACATGTTATGTAGTCAGATTTCACGAATAGTGAGCCCTTGATTATGAAAAAGTTTTTTTTCAAAACGTTCGTC
>BLKR01012046.1:0-24318 GCA_011170035.1 Teleogryllus occipitalis | reverse complement strand
TTTTTACTACGTAGTGACATGGTAAAAGTTTCAGGGAGAAACATCAAGTGATTCGTAGACTCTTTACCGAACATATATCAGTAGTGGTATACTCATCAGAATATATCTCAAATTTTAATACCATGAATCCTTGGCAAAATATTGTTCAATAATATGACTGAAATAAGAGGCTCAATAGGAAAATATTTTTTTCAAACTTTCCACGAATAGATCAGAGATTTCACAACAAGAAAGAAGTTTCGCATTTGGAAATGTTATAAATATATTTTATCTCAATACATTGAATTGTAATTATCAATGTAACTGAGAATTGTGAATAAAAATAGTTGCAAAGAAAACAATCCTTCACTCATTGGTCCTTTTTCTTCTTGAATTTCAAGTTCATTTCCAAATACATTTAATACTTGCTTGCCTATCCTTGAACTGAATTTAATATCATGTTATATTCGTAAATATTTTGCATTAATGTTACATTTTCTTAAAAAAACAAATGGGAATTTCCAGCATACTGATACTTCTCATTCTCTTATTCTTTTTATTCAACAAGTAGGCCACCGCATAGTTTTTAGAAAGTGCATAACATTATTTAAAGATCTAGAGTTGACGTATAAATTACATATGGAATGAAATCTCTGACTTCATTTTTAGAGTATGACAGGTTTGAAAAATTTGAACTTTTGGAATTTAATTTGTTTTTAAAAAAATTAAGAGGTTATAATAAAATTGAAACTGTAACATAATTATAAATAGGTTCCTCTATTCAAACTAAATATTGAGAAAAACATTTGCAGTCATTCTTCAGAAAATTAGGGAAATGTCACAATAGCTTCATGTAAAGCGCCTCTCCCACACAGATACATACAATAAAAACAAATATATCTTACTGGTATCCGTAACAGCTAAACTAGATCTTACTGCTCACATATTTAACAAGCTTCATCTAACAGAGTTATGAGTTACACATATTTCCTGACATCCACATATCCGAATTTTCTGATGCAGAATTGCATATACCTCCACGCCACCAGCACCAATCTTATCAATTTTTAAAAGAGCACTAATCGACCATGAGGACGTGAGTGCAACGTTAAAGCTCAAAAGAATCTTGAACATCAATTTCACGACCGAAAATTCCAATACTTGTTCTCCCTATTCTATGGTTCAGGAAGGACGAGCAAAAAGACAAGTCAAACGTTACGTTACATGATAATGTGGATAATGGGCGGTAATAACTACCTAAACAAAAGAATTTTGCCCAATGAAACGAATTTAAAGCCACAGTTTCGTATTTAATTTCACCATTCGGTCGTCAATCAAAATAAAGCAAATTTCCACACGACAGCGTTAGTAGGATGACATTAATAAGGGATGCAATTAAAAGACAATCTTTCTGACACTAAGAAAACTAATGGATCTCCCCCCCCCTCGAAAAACTCGTTTTGAATGATCTCATTTCAACTTAGAATTAATTATTCGTCATGGATATAATTCGCGGGTAAATAATGTTTATTTTTCATTAATTCCGCGCCTTCCCAAGGCGGGTGCTGTGTCTGCACGACGGGTTGCTAGTCTGTAATGCGGGTTGCGTCGGCGATAGCTCCAGGGAAGACTACGCCTACCACGGAACATTCTAAGAGGTACACAAACTAATGAGGGCATCTTTGAATGTTCTTGTTTGAAGAAGACTGGCAATGTATTTCACCATGAAAAGTATTTTAAACTTGTGGTTAATAAATTGTGCCGAAGGCTTTCAAAAAGTTAGAATCTCATATCGCACTGGAGAAACCAAGTGAATGGGAAAACAAACTTTGTATTTGAATGAACAAAATCTTAAAATTATAGTAGAAAAGAATTACGAATAGGAAAAAATTTGTATATTTAACGAATGAAAACTTCAAGCTGCATGACAGCAACAAGAAGTTAAGCTGCAGATTCTGATACAATCAAGTTCCTAGTACAGATTTCCGATAATCGTGGCAAATCACAAACAGGTGAAATTAGCATTGTTTGTTGTATTCCTAAGGTTCTGAGAGAAAAATATTTCCATGTTCCATTTATTGAATGTTATTTTAGAACTTATTTACTTTCGTCAAACTAGAAACTGAAAAACGTTAGCTTCAGTGTGTCCCATGTCGCAACTCAATGCAACACATACTGTTTTGCATTGGCAAATTTGGAGTGAGTGACATCCCTTGTATTACATTATTTTCCAAACAAGAGTCACAAGTGATTGATTCTGGACGCGTAGCCGTAGATATATCAATATATGCAATATATGTATCATATAATAATGCATTTTTTATTTATGAAAAAATTACATATCCAATACCGCTATTCAGATGTCCCAGAACTTCACTTAGAAACAGTGTATACAAAACCAGCTCACATCATACTTTAAACATGCCATTCCGTGTATCAACGTTGGTAATGGGTATGTTGCAGCAGATTCACCAGGTTTTTCTGTGCAACGTTTCGTAAATATTACACACACATACATATCGCTTCCTTCCGGTCGCCGCACGTACACTGCTCGTTCCCCACCATTGTTCCCCCTCGACAAGCCATCACCCGCAGGCGGCGACCAGGCGTCCCCCCGACGCATGTGCCATCCGGCGCCCCCCCCCCCCGCCCGCTCCGCCCCGCCCCGCCCCGCCAGCCCCACGCCCCGCAGCAGCACTCGCCGCACCCGGGCAGATTCACGCGGAAAATTATTCATTTTTCGCGCATTTTCCAGGCGCCTACGCGCCGCCCGCCGTCCTGATGCAACTTTTATGCGGCAGAGAGGGGACTCCGCGCGTGGCTCTTGCCGAAACCCTCCTCCCCGCTCTACCCTCCAGCGCTATCCCCCTCTCTTCCTCCTACGTCTTCTCCCCCACCCCCGTTTTCGAGGGAGAGTGGGCCCTCGCTACATGCACAGTTTGCTGCGACAACAGTAAACAAGCGGAACGCCGGAGAGCGCAACCTGTTTGGAGGTAAGCTAAAACCACAGACGCTGCTCCCCGCGTGCGGAGAGAGCTAAAACCCGCCGTGAAGCCGAGTAAGGTGGAAAATATGAGTCTACCTTCAACTTTGCACGATAATGGGAGTTGTATGTTGTGCCCTAGAACGCAGAATTTCTTAAGCATCATGTGTAATACTCGACATCGCTTTTCAGCAGGGTAGAATGTCCCCTAATTTTGGTTAATATCTATTTTCGATAGATAAGAATAGCTAGATGATAATGAGAATGTATTTTCAAAAATATACTGTTATATTCTAATGATGCTTTTGAATAATTTAATAGTGAAGGAAGTAGAATGAAAACAGTACGGGCAAGGTTACAGAAAAAATTGTGTTATGTTCAGAAGAATTAAAACGTGTGGCAAAATGTAATGACAGTTGAATACTGTACACAAATATACATTATGTGAATGAAGTTTTTTGATTCGGTATTATAATAGAGATGAAACGTATGTGTAAAGAGAAACGTGGTCTATTCTATGTCCAAAATGTCAAAAATAAGCATAAAAGGATTAGAAAGCTTCACATTTCCTTCAACATTTGCATTAGTATCAAAGCGTATACAAGAGAACTAAAATTATTGCAGATTTTTCCAGATTAAACGACGTAAAGACTGATTGACTGTCATAAAGAATGATTGTTCTATCCCGAAAAGCTTTCAAAATACTAAGTAAAGTGATAATCACTCCAAATATGGAGAATTGTCCAGATATTGATCTAAGCTACATATAATATCTTATGATTGCGAAAATAAATTTAATTTCGAAAAATATTAAAGTGTTGTTACGAGTTACCTACATGCAGGTGTATTTCTATGTGTATTCATGTGGATGATTGACAGTTACATGAATGTGAGAATTCTTTGCATAGAAATAGAATGTTTTGGATGTTTATCATTATAAATAAAGAAATAACGAAAGAGGAAAACTTTTCAATACATACATTAAATAAGTACAAGAACTAAAATATGTTATTTCAACAAAACAAATAGAAAATTATTTTTTGTGAAAATTAATATTGTTTTTATTGTACTTTATTTTCATTTAGTAATTGCAGTAACTTTTTAATATGTTATATATGCTTCTATAATTCGTAAGGGATTTTTTTTACTTTAATATTAATTCTTCATTTCAGGATGTCATCATTTATATAAAACAGAAGCTCTTCATAAATGTTTTAAAAACATTTATAATGAAGCATTGAAATGAGAATATTCGTGAAATCAGTATTTGACATACGGTAAAATCGAATATCACGTGAGGAAAAAAAGGTTTTGCAAGGTGAAAATGGGGGATTTGCCCTAAAGCTCTCAGATCATAACTATCTTATATGCAAATAATAGTCACGTAAAATGAAAATCATTAATTAGCTAGATAGTTTCATAAGTGTAAAAGATATCTTAAAAACTATTTCGTTGGTTTCAGGTCAAATTGGTCGCATTCAAAAATGTTTGGCACCAAAATTGGTTTGTAGAACGGACTTTGGTCAATTAAAGATCAAATGGTAAAAATAAAGCTAAGACCGCAATAAGCTTTGGAGCATTGGGAGTGAATTTTTATTTGGAATTTATTTCCTTTAGCCAAATTATTTTTAGATATTTTGTAAATGTCTGAAAGTCTCTCTTGAAAAATGACAATTTTAGACATTGCTTTCTCTCCTGACTAACGATATGACGATGATGGCAATTCTTTATTTGTAACATTCTTTGTTTTTCCTTTATGACGATGGTAATATTGTTTTTGATGTATTTTATTGCTTACATTCAGCGTATAATTTAAAACATATTCTCGTATCATCGAAGAAGAAAACATTTGCTTAGAACTTTAAAAAGTTCAAGAAATATTCCGAATTTGTTTTCCTAGCATGTTACTTCGTGCTCTTTAAACAAACCTATTTTTATATTTTTGAAAAAGGAAAATATAAAAATTCAATAAAGGCATCTGGAAATCCAACGAGCCCTTGTAATCATGAGGAAACAGCTAACCCCTCGTTTCGCGCGTGGAAAAGTACTTCCTGCACAAAGAGAAAGGAGACGGCCGCGAGACACGGAAGAGCCTCTTTTAGCCCGCGGAAAACGAATCGGCGCCTCGCGGAGAAAAACGAAGGAAATATATCCCCGACTAAAGACGCGATTTTTCGCGCGTGGCAGCGCAGCGGGTCGCTGCACGACGCGCAAACAAAAGAAGGTCGGTCGCTGCCGCGCTACGCGGGCGAAGACAAAGGAGCAACGTTTCGCGCCTTTTAGCGTCTAATTACGTGCTCGCAAGCTGGGCTGCAAAGAGGAGGCATGGGGCCCAGATGCAAATTCGGCTGGGCTACGTAAGCTGCTGATGCCGCAAAACGCACCCTTTCCTGACGTGCAAAGGGGCGAACGTTCTACATAAAGCATGGTATTACGCGATGTACAGAAATAGTAGATAATATCATATTGTAATACATTGTAAAGAACTGGACATGACATTTAGAAGTTGAAAAAATATGATAACTCAACAATTACTTGACGACGCCAGCAAAACTTGACTATAATTCTCTATATTTTAGGAAGGATGAAAGGTTTATCACATCATTAATCATTTTTTTTAAACTGTGATATGTTTGCTTTAAAAATGTAGTTTTGATGTCCATTCACAAAACGATCATGTTGACAAACTTAATCTATTTAAAATTACCCACGTTCGTGAGATATTTTATTCTTTTACACTCAGAAGAGAAAGTAGCTACTAAACAAAAGGTACTCTGCATGTATGTTACTCGAATATTACGGGATTGGGTATGGGGTTCTAGTCTGTATCTGTGAACATAGAACACACACAAGAAGTGAAAACGAAGAAATCTAATAATACAAATAAAATTCTTGTTATTGCAATATTCTTGTGTTGTATTATAAATGCTGATAAAATGTGAACTCACAACTTCTATTGACTGTTCCTTCCAATAATAAAATTGCGGATACCTTTTAGTAAAAACGTTTGCCACTGTGGATACAGTGGACTGTGGGTATAATGATATCGGATTTAACGAAAATAGGGAACCAAAGCTACTGGTCCCAGTCTATATACTACATTACGAATAAACACTAGGTGATTCTGTTAACACAAGAAATACAACTTCCAGTAAAAAATACACCGCCTGAAGAACATGATTTATAAACACACCAATAATTCGCAGACCAGGAGAGGAGTATCTCGTGAGTTATTTTTGTATTATTTACGTCGAATGAAAGCGGCGGGGGGAGCGACAAGTGAGGAAATTGTTTGAGATCTACGACAATTCTGTTTAACGTGAAGGCTTAATCGTCGCACGCTGAGTGTTCAAGAACAGAAGAAAGTAAGAGGTGCCGAGTGATGACAAACGGGATACAAATGAAGAGCGTGTTTCCACGTGGCAGGAATCATTCGCTGTACGGAGGCGCCTCAGTGAGTAGTGCCTCAGCCGCCCCTCCTGCACGTCGCTTAAAGGGGAGGAGCGCCAACTCGCAGCTCTCTCGACGCGGATTCATAGCCACGCTTTGGCAAGCACGCCTTGCTAAGGAAAGACGTAAAGCAACAAAAGAAACAGAATTTTTTATATTTCGGGGGTTGCCACATTTTCTAAATATTTAGTTTTCACGATAAAATGATGCACCTGACGTGACAAAAGTCGTGTGATAGCAATATGCAAATATACAGATGGCTGTCGTATAGCGTACAAAAGGTATAAACGGGCAGTGCATTAACAGACCTTCCATTTATTCTTAAGTGATTCACTTGAAAAGGTTTCGTACGTGATTATGGCCGCACGACGAAAACTCTCAGACTCTAAACGCGGAATGATACAGCAAGATGCATAGGACATTACATTTCGGAAATCATTTGGGAATTCAATATTCCTAGATCCACATTATAAGGCGTGTGCCAAGAATACTTAATTTCAGGTACAACCTCCCTCCTCGGACTACGTAGTGCCCGACGGCCTTCACTTAATGACCGAGAGCAGTGCTGTTTGCGTAAGGTGTCAGTGCTAACAGTCGAGCAACACTGCGTGAAATAATCGCATAAATTAATGTGGGACGGACTTATCCGTTACACTAGTGTGGCGAGATCTGGCTTTAATGAGCGATGGCAACAGAAGAGCGACTCGAGTGCCTTCGATAACAGCATGGCATTGCTTACAGCGCCACTCCTGAGCTTTTGACCAACTGGAAAACCGACGGCTTGGTCGGATGATTCCGATTTCAGTTGGTAAGAGCTAAAAGTTTGAGTGTGGCCCAGTTCTTACGAAGCTACGGACTCAAGTTGTCAAGAAGGCACTGTGCAAGCTCCTGATGACTCCATAATGGTGAGAGCTGTTTTTACAAGGAATGAACTGGGTCCTCTGGTCCATTCCATGTTGCCATCTAGAGTTGCTACACTTTGACGGCCAAAAGGAGGTCTGACACGATATTATGAGATCTCTCATGACTTTTGTCACCTCAATGTATAGAAGAAAGAAGAGAGTAGAATCTGTGTCTATATGGAAAGTACGAGTAATTTCATGCTCAAAGAAATGATTTGAAATATTAAAAGATGAAGTTGTTTACTATACACTTTGGTATCTGTCTGACTTTAAATACACAAAATTCGTACTTAATAGGACACCGAGAACGAGTATTTGTTGCAAATGTGTTCGGACTGCTAGAGAAATACAGAAATACATTAAAAATATATAAACATAAGCTGAAAGATATCAAATCACTTTTAAAGTACATTCCAAATGCTAATCAGAGCTTCATCTTGTCTCTTAAAGCTAATGATAGTAAGGTGCACTTAGTTGAAGCTTAAGTGCATTGAAGAACTGAAGCTGTATTGAAGTATTGAAGGCTACAATAAATATTAAAAATTGTACTATATGTTTTGTTATTTTATTTATAACTCAATCACCGCATACTAACGAAAGTGAAACCCCGTGAATCAGATATAATCATAAACCACAAAATGGATGCTATCGTTTAATAAAGTCAAAAATATTGTAATGATCCATAATCCCTCGGAGCAGTTTTGGGTTTATAGTGTATAAACTTGGCAGGAAAATATCAAGATTTAGATTTGAGAAGACAAAAGGCGGCGACATCGCGCATAAATATTTTTATTCAATTAAACAAATGCGTGATAGAAAATGGAAATAGACATTAACATTCAATTATACATAATTTTCGGAACTTGTAGAAGGTGGAATCATGAAAATCGAGTCAGAGGTTCAGGATATTTGGACAGAATTGGAATTGTATTTTTCGTGGTTAAACTAGAATACGAGAACCATTGTTACGATTGCAAAGCTTAAGGCAAAAGAGTAATTTTATTAAATATCAAGAAAACGCGTGAAGGCATCAAGATGAGACTTTCGGAAATGATAGGGCAAAATTTATGGAAAATTATGGAAACACTCGCAGTTTCGAGAAGTACCGAGGAAGGGCGTCAAAATTAAAATTAATATTGTATTATTTCAATTATGAAATGAACACGGAACAAATGACACATCGCGCTGACGTCACAGTTTACGTCACGATGCAAGAGAATGGAAATTAATAGAATTTAATGAAATGAGACTAAAGAAGAAAAGGGAAATAGTATAATAATTAGCGAAGAAACAAGAAATAATAGTGGGAGGCGATGATGAAGCACAACGAGCACGAATTAAAGAAAAGTTTTATAATGTCATTTGTGGCTACAGGCAAGCGATCGGCGGCTGTTCGCCAGAAGAAAATAAAAGATCCGGACAACAATGGGCATGGGAAGATGAGGAAGAGTAGAAGTGCTGGCGCTCGGATGTGCGGTGTGTGGTCGGTCGGAGGCGAAGTTCGCGTTATGATTTTTTTTTTTTAAATAGAATTGTGCAACGAGCACGTAACATTGTATTGGTGTCTCAACCGGATTTAACATTAATTTCGTGTGTCGTGGACGGTAGCTGGAGATGCAATCGCGATATTATTCGCGTAACTAATAACGTTCGTTCGTCGCGGGAGTTGACGAAATAAGACTAAATAATTTCAGCTAAGCGATTGGTGGAATTTCTCGGCAGTGCAACGCGGTGGAAAGGTGCGATTTTATAAAAACTGGGAGAAGCCGCGCTGTGTGCAGAGATAGCCAACGGACGACGGTGATGTACGCCGCGTGTCGCAGCATCAAGTCCGCGAAAGGGAAGTGACAGATAAATGTTTATTTGTTTGTTTGTTTCGTTTGTTTTGAAAATTAAAAAAAAACATGAAGAGCATTTGTCGAAGATCAAGTTCTGCAGTAGCATAAGTAATTCAATAATTGATTTCGACAGAATGCGCATTCGGTGTGAATGAGTTTTTTTTGTATATGTTGTAAATTTATCAGAGTGAATGAGTAGTATTTTTCTTGTTTTGGTGTCATATTTGTTTGCTTATGTTATTGCATTGTTTATCTGCCATGGGGTGTTTTTGTGTGTGTCGCTAGAGGGCAGCAACCCCGTTTGTGTGCATAATGTTTGGGATTGGCAAAAATAGGAATTACTAAAGAAAAAAAGTAATAAATGATGATGAACATCTTCAGGTTCGTCAGTAAACCCGCAAAATGTGTTGTGTTTTAAGTAGCTAGATGCCGACCTACGCCCGCGTGCCTAAGTACTTTGTTTCAATCCCTGTATAGGGCAATCACAGCCTCACGCCCATCAAAGGAAGTAAAAAAAATAGAAAGTTTTGTAAATTTAGCTAGCGGACGGGCATGAATAAAAGTTGAAACCGGATTAAACGGAACAGGTGTGTTAAAAAACGATGCGCCCAAGTGTATTCGAAAGTTGGTTAAATTGGCAGCCCAAGTCGAGTATAGCAAGAAGAGTAAATAGGAGATAGTTGTGGTAGTAGAAGAGCGAGATCTTTACAGTTGGCGCCACCAGGTGGGCCATTAAAGGAGTGTCATAATATTAAAATATTAGTAGATAAGTAGTAGGATTCGCGATACGTTACAATATTATTATGAAATGTAATGAATTTATTGTCTTTTATTATCTAGACTACAATATAAATACCACAGGAATTGTTTAACTCACGTATTTGACAAATATACAACATTCCTCATTTATGAAGTCGTAGGCTTCCGCGGCCAGAGTCATGTAAATGATCTTGGCTGTCCAGGTGACGCCGCGTCGAAGGCTGTGTTCTGGACACAATAGCCCTGAGGAAGACCACGACAAGATGGTCGAAACGTCGGCAACACAGCCTTCGACGCGGCGTCACCTGGACAGCCAAGATCATTTATATTCCTCATTTATGGTTTTAGTCAAACTTTCAAAATGCTCTCCTGTAGAATAGTTATTTTCACGCTTGTGACGATCTTTGATGCCACCATTCATTTCCATATTTATTTTCCCAATACTTTATTTAGTATGTTAGTAATACAATTATTTTGAGGTATTGAATAAGAGATGTAATTCATCTGATGTCCTGGTGCTGTCAACGACATACGTGAATATGTCTTAGCACCTTCTCTCACAGAAATTGTTGAAAGTGGGTGTGTCACCCATTTTAAAAGACCAATATAATAACGTAAAGTATTATGACACATTTATGAAATTTACAAAATACATAACACAAGAAAAGATTACATACAATATGTCAAAAACTCGATTTTTTGATTTTGTGGGTTGGCTCCGTCTCACTTGACGTCTTAATTGTTACAATACATTGAAATATTTGATCAATGTTTTTCATTGTTAGATTAAAAAGAAAGTCTGATATTTTTTATATACTATAATCCAATTTCATTGGCGCAGTAAACCCTCACCCATATGTCATCCAGGACGCCGTATGAATAGATTTGAATGTGACCTAACGATGAAACCTCGGAATTAGTAGAGCATTTGTTGCCTTACCTTTTAACAAAAACATAAAGTACCGTAAGATTCATACCATAGATTCATTCCACAATATTCCTTGTAGTACCGTAAGATATCAGGTGGGATAATCTACTTGCTGCCTGGCGCGAGTTTTTTCGTTGTATGGGGAATCTGAGTCTAGCGCTTATTCCAGACCCAACATTTTGGGTTTTTGTCTAAAAAAAGAAAACGAAAGAGGTTTTGTATTCTAAACATAACATTCTCAAATTACATGTTTAGTCTACGGACCGAAAAAAAGGTTCGTTACACACCTACTGAGGATAGTAAAATTGAAAACAACCTAAACGTTTGTTTTTAACCAAGAGGATGAAATATAAACAAGCTGAAAGAAAAAGGCATATATAAAGTGAAACATGTCTAAAAAGGAGTTAACTTTACAATAGGCAAAACAGTCAGAATAAAACTTAGTTAAAATATTTTATTTTTCGTAACTTATGCACTTATAGTAGTAAAAAATTTGAAAACGTTCATTATAATAAAATAGTAATTTTCTCAAACATGTTCCTCTAGTGATGACATATATCATTTAAGCTTAAAGTAAACCTTTAAATACACGAAATCAAAACTTTCGGGGCTTCCCTCATATAAATGTAAATTTATTCTCTCTCGTAAATTCCATACATTTTATTGCACTTGGTATGGACGCGACAAAGGTTCTCACGCTCACATTGTAGCTTATTGTATATCTTTCACTGAAAGTTCAACATGTGTTGAACAAATGGGCTCCCGGCGCGAACAGCGCTTTTATAAGTTAATGGTTATCTTTTATGATTCCTATGTTCCTCATCCGTTCAGTATTTATAATGACCATTCAAACTTCGTCCACTGCCCTCAACCTATCCTCGATTTAATTCTTCAATGTGAATGTTACACAGTGCTAGGTTGTTGTAGGATAGAATACGCTGAAAGTGTAGATTTCCTGTTTTTGAGCGTGTCAACTGGTTACTCATTAGTGTTTTGTTTTTTATTTATTTTCTTTTGGATATAACAATACAAAGATCAGTGTTAATACGCTCTACATTTGTTACAGTTGCTTACATCTACTTACTATTAAACTCAATTAACTACAATTAAACTAATCTTACAAATAATATTACAATATAACTTACATTACTACTAGGGTGGTAGAGTTATCTTTTCACAATATCTCTATTTTGGTTCGAGATCTGAGAATTTATTTACGAATGTATGGAAAGGAAATTTATTTTTAATGTGGGTTTTGTAAGTTGGGTTTTGGCAGAGGCTTAGCGGGGTTAGTTTGGGTATATTTGGTATGTGGGTGGATAAAAAATAATGTGGTTGGTAATCGGTTCTAACTGGAATTCTTCATGGAGTTGTGCTTTGGAGACGTACTATGGGGCATTCTTGATAGTGCGCAGAAACTGATTTTGGATTACTTGCAGTTTTTTGGTGATTGATTTAGCTGCGCTGATCCAAACTGGGCATGCATATAATAATAGTGGTTGTATGATAATTTTGTATAGAAGTAAGACAGTACTGTAGGGTAATTAGCTGATCTATTTTTTATTGGTTTTAGTTGGTGTAATTTAATTTTTGCTTGAATAACTTTATTGTCGATGTGATTTTTCCAATTGAGGCGTGTGTCTAAGAAAAGGCATAGATATTTTATAGGTTTGTTATGCGGATGCCATTGTACAGATTCTTGATTCAGTTGTAAGCGGGGTGGGGGATGGTCTTAGGGAAAATATTTTGACTGCCTTTTTTGACGGGTTGAGTTTAATTTTATTTTTGGCTGCCCAGCTGTCGATTTGGTTTAGGTATAACTGAAGTCTGATTTTGTTGTGTTTATGGCGGAACCTGATGAAAATACAGCCGTGTCATCCGCAAATTGGGCGATTTTTATATCACTCCTTTTCGGAAGGCCGGCGATGTACAAGTTATAAAGAAGGGAGATAACGGGGAGCCTTGGGGGAGGGCAGCCTTGATCGCTTTTGGATTAAAGAGAGATGGTTATCGACTGTAACTGCAAAAGTTCTATTGTTGAGGAAGCTGGATATGATTTGAGTAAGATAATGTGGAGTGCCTATTTCTTTTATTTTATAGTGTAAAGCTTGGTGCCATGTTTTATCAAAGGCCTGTGAGGTGTCGAGGAATATCGCTATTGTGTGATAGTGTTTTTGAAATGTGGTATGGATGTTTTTAGTGATTCTGAGTAGTTAGTGATGCGTCGATACTTTTTCGGTAAATCCCATTTGTTCCATAAGTATGGCCTTTGTGTTATGGAGATGGGTTTTGAAACTCTTTTATATATTTTTTCTAATATTTTGGATAGGGTGGGAAGCAGACTGATTGGTCGGTAACTGCTACTTAGGAATGCGTTCTTGTTTGTTTTTTTGTACCGGAAGAATAATTGCATGTTTTCATACTTGTGGAAAGTAACCTACTGTGAGGCAGGAGTTGAAGCTATTGGCCAAATATGCAATGGCTGTTCGGGAAAGCTTTTTTAATATTAAGTTATTAATTCTATAATATCCTGGAGCTATCTTGGCAGGTAGTGATTTGATGATTTTTATTTATTTATTTAGGCGATGGGATGTGTATTTGATGATGTGGGTCATATGTCTTTTCATTTACTGTTTTACTAATTGTGAGATGACTAGGGTGCGGTTTAGTATTATTTAGGGTAAATGTGGATGCAAAGTAATTTTCTAGCTCTTCGTCTTTCCGAACTGGCGTATACACTTTTCCTGAGGGGGAGTCTAATGGGGTATGGATGGTTTTCTTTTTTCTTAATATTTTGTTTGCGAGTTGTCAAAGGGATTTGTTGTTAGTGTTTAGTGATTGAAGTAGTGTTTGCAATTGCTGATTGTTGAAGTTTTTGAATGATTTACGTACAATATTTATTAGTGTGTTAAGTTCTAATTTTAGCCCTGGTGTTTTTAGTTCTGACCATAGTCTGCGGGTTTTGGTTTTGATTTGTATTAGTTTTACTATTTCTGGGGGAAGAGTCATTAGTGGGCAGCATGTTGTAGCCGGGAAGTGGCGGTGTTTCTTCCAGTAGACCGTAAAATTAGGCGCCAACCTACACGTCGTCGTGCAAAGTTTTTCCCCCTTCAAATATGACCCCCAGCCTCGCCACGCCCCAGTCGGGAAACGCTCTTAGATCCCGACAGGTTTCCCGATATGCATGGTGGTGCATAAACGTATACGCGCGCGCGCGTGTGTGTGTGTGTGTGTGTGTGTGTAAGGGGGAAAGGAGAGGGAGAAGATAAGAAATAAGATTGCATACAGTTTTTAGCCTGTTTGTGAAGAGACAGCACCGGCATTCACCTGCTATTTACAGGAGAAACCGCGGAATATTACCTACAAGAGCATTTATTGCTACAATTATCAAATTATCCTCCAGCAGCGACTGAAGCAACATCGCTAGTGTAAAAAATCCGCCCGAACCCGAGGACCTCCCGATCACAGACTTCAGCGACAACAGTTGTTGCCCTGAGGCATTTAGGCCGGTGTGCGCTGGAGAAGTGCAGTGCATGGAATGCATGTTTTTACATCGTACAAATACATAAATAAATAGATAAAAAATAAATTAATAAATAGATAAATGAATATATATTACTTAGCTTTCTTCTATTGGACAAATCGTTCATTGCAATCTCATGTTCAAGTTATTATTGTTTCATCTTTCTTTGTGCGACCCATTCTTCATTTCTCTTTACATAAGTTTGAACTCTCAAACATAGGGTGGTTTTCTTTTTTCCCATCCTTTCTGCGAAATTCTCAAATTCTAACTAGATAAATTCACGCGTCATTACGAATATTAATAAAAAAAACTAAAATATTTCGAAATACGGACGTACTACTTGGCTCTGAATGTAAACAATGCAACGCCATTTTTTTCTTCCTTTTTTCCTTCTTCAATGAATATCAATGAATTATTATTAACACTACCAGTTCCACTTTTTATATCTCACATTCAAGAGTAATTTATTATAGTGTATATTGATTACATATAGTAATTTTTGATTACATGTTTCGGCAACACCTTATAGCCATCTTTAGACCTTTTATACAATAGAGTTGAAATATTACTATACTAGAATATTTAATTTATATACATTAGTAAGCGTAGTACATAGTAAGCGTGCGTACTTCCGCTCGCTGTTCCTTCATTTCTGTTTACAACAGCAATTATAGTTCTGTTAATATTCTGATTCTGAAATTAATATTTTATTCATAACAGAATATTCTAGTATAGTAATATTCCAACTCTATTGTATAAAAGGTCTGCAGATGTAGCCGAAGCGTCATGTAATCAAAAAATACTATATGTAATCAATATACACTGTAATAAATTACTCTTGAATGTCAAAAATAAAAAGTGAAACAGGTTGTGTTAATAACAACGCCATTTTTCTGTCACAAAATTGGCGGCCAAAAAAGAACCGCCAATTTTCTGCCACTGTCACAAAATTGGCGGTTCTCTCCCACTAGCTGAACCACCGCCTCGATGAAGGGCCTCCGAGGGCAGCGAGCAAAGCCAGCTGCGACGCGTCGCGGGCGAGCGGCGCCGCCAGATTTACTGGCGCCGTGCGTCACTGTCTGGCAGGTCGGGCGCCGGCGCAGCAACTCCCGACGGCGCGAAGGCGGATGAGCACTGAAGACGCGGAGGGCGCCGCGAAAGAGACCGACGCGACGGCGGACGGGGCTCTTGCGAGCGCGCGGCGCGATAACGGAGTTCGCGAGCTGAAGAAAGAAGGATGGCACAAGCTGCGACGCGCAGAGTTGGAGATCTCGGAGTTTAGAGTGAGGTACTGCAGTGAACAATGCTCATACGTTTAGTGTAACTTAATTTCCTTCACTGATTTTATCCTCACCTACAGGTCAATAACACACTGGCGTCGGCTCATATGGACCAGACTATTCTGATTCAAGAAAAGTCTGCCCTTTCTGTGTTTTTTGGGAGGAATATGTGTTTAAAACTATATTGTGACGTCGTCGTGGTGTGAAGAACAACACAGACACGGAGTTATTTGTACAGGTTTATGTAATATTACTGTATATTACAATATTTACATCTCCTCCGGAAACTACCGCTGCACTACACAGCACTACCAATCCTGAGGCAAGCCGCTCAACCTGACCCAGCGTACCCCAGCGTGCTAACCTGTAGCATCGCTCCCGGCATCTGCTGTAGCCACCCTCGCAAACCTGCGACCACCCCTCACGGATCAACAAAGTGCCTCCCCACCGAGATTCGGCCCAAACTCGAATGCCAATCGCCAACACTCCACCGGCGTCTACAGCGAGGAGTCACGTGACCGACCTCCCACGCTGAAGATCCGCGGACCGCGTCACCTCATTACAGAGTTTTGGGCCGGACGCACAATGGGGCCCGCCGACCAGCTGCAGACGATCTGTCCTCACACATCATTCTGCGCTAGCTGACCGCCGGATGTTCCCAGACACGCCCCCGCTGGCTTGCACCCTCGAAGCGACCGCTCCGGTTGCACCGCCAGCCCGACATCTGGACCACCCCCTCCCACACCCCGGCCCGCGCCTTGTACGGTCCGACGACCAGTGAAATGCTATGAGGTTACAATATATATAATGTTGAATAGTGTTCTACGTTATATACATTATTAAGTAGCCATAGTGTTCGTCTATGTTCTTGAATGTGAATTGTCAAAATAACTACATATCGTGATATCGCTGGTATTGCCACCTTCTCTGTAAAGCCAAAGAGGCTTAAACTTGCCTCTTTTTGTTTACTTGCCAAGAATTCCAGAGGAGTATCCGGTTTGTTCTCATGTAATGTTCTAAAAATGCCTAACTGTGCTTTCACCCACTGGAAGCAGTATTCACCACTTACCTAAAGGAATCATGAAAACAGTTATCAGTAAGGCGCCACGTTTGCACATCCACCACAGTGAAATCCACAAGAACACTAACGGTGACGCCATTTCAGAAAGGGCAATTCAGAGAAATAGATATGTCAATGGCACTTTTCACTGGACGCTCTGAATAAGAACGTTATCAGAAGAGATTACATGGAACCCACATTTTCGGTGCCTTGCCGTGTTTTCGGAAAATAAAAAGCGAAAATGCCTTCGGGTCAAATTGACCCGACGCCAGTAGTTAAGCTACCACAGCAAACTCACTGCTTTTTGTTAGACGTAAAGAAACTCTGAAAAAGTATGATGACCAATATCTTATAAAGTTTTACTGTTAATTTATTACGTAAATATTTCTTTTAATTGAAAAGTAAATGTTAAATTACTCAATGTAATGCCGATACATACCCCCTTAAAAATTGTCAGAATATTTATAACATTTTGAATAGTTTTATTTGGTTTCACTGTTTATTACCCTCAAATGAAGCAAGGGAAAACACTTTCAAATTCTGTAACTAAGTCCTTAATTGCATACTAGCTTCGCACTCCGTTTGTTCTTCATGCAAATATCCCATGCCCAATCTGCCCAACGAACAAGCTTTGAGAGGTCATGATAGCACTCACGAAACACGTACAAACTACCAGAATGCTCAAAACTGTTTTCACTAGCAGCTCTCATGGTGTGAAAATGCAAATGCATTCTACAACGTAACTAAGTAAAACATAACGAGCACTCTGCATCTCATATTCACGAAGAGATAGTTACGTAGGGAACAAGCAAAAGGAAAGTTCCGACGAATGGTCTGTATTATTATCTGGGTTAACGTTTGGGGTGTAAAGGCTCAATAACTATGGCAAATTGACTTCAAAGTTATTTTTATTGGTCATTACTTCATTTTATGTAAATAATTGAGAAGTGTCTGGTTAAATGGAGGTATTTCCACTTCCAGAGTAAACAATTTTCCCCTTATTTACATGCAGTACTTGGATACTATCGAGGGTCACGCTCAATTTTCTTTATTTCCCGGTTAAATTCAATTCATACTTTATGATTCTGTTACAAAAGTTGGTGTGTCATATTCAATTACCCTCTTTACATGTTTTCTGAAAATTTTTTATCACGGAAGTACCTTCAATAGAAAAATTCTCTACATTATGTTATTCGTTTCATTTTACTTCTCGCATACGACGTGTATGATGAATGTCGTTACATACATCTTCTCGTATACGTATATTTCCTTGAAAATTACTCCAATTTTTTTATTTAAATTTGTTGCTTTAATAGAGCATTATGTAATATTACATGACGTAAGTGCCTTTTGATTAGATATTAATTTTTCAAAAAGAAAACGTTTTTTTCAACATTTCTCAGGTTGTGAATATTTATATTGCAGACATATTTTATAATGTAATGAATGTGTGAGATCGAATGCTGAAAATCATATCTTATAGGGATTTTTGAAATTTTAAATGTTGACAGGTTATCAAAACATTTAAAACTTTAGTAATTACTAAAAATTCGGAAATTCAATGAAAATCGCGTCTCCACTACTTTTATAAGCGTACTTTCTTCTATTCTAACAAAAAAATTAAAAATTGGAGTCGTTTCTGACAAATTTTTCACACACGGCGCAGTAACTTCCTGTGAATAACACCTTAAAATTAAAACAATTATTTCACGTTTGAAAGGTCGCGATATCAGCTAGTTCTATGGAGGAATATCAATTCTGACGAAAACCCTGTAAAGGATGCTTCACAGATAGTCACATTGACTGACTCACCGTCGGAGTAGGGAGTAGGGACGGATGGAAGAACACACGGACGCACAGACCGATGCAGGGACAGACGGAAGAACGTACGGACAGACACACGGCCGGGTAGTCACATGGACGGATGGACAGTTGGGCAGACGGACAGTCGGGCGGGCAGACAGTTGGACGGACAGACAGTTGGACGGACAGACAGTCGATAGAACAGAGAGCCGGTCGGACAGATAGGACAGACAGACAAAAGGGCAGACGGACAGGACGGACACAAGGACAGACAGAAGGACGGAGAGAATGACGGACAGGACGGACAGAAAGACGAACGTTTTAGAAAATAATATTTCTTCGACATCAATGAAAACACAGAACGTGGAATCTCTTAACTAGTAATCGAGAAAGTAGTTCACTACAGAGATGATCAAGAAAAAGCCATTTGTTTGGTGTCAGGGACCCACAAAACGGGTTTTCCTGTCTGAAAATTTGCATTTTTTCCTTCAACCTTCTTTCTGTTTCTATGAAGTGGATGCGAGACTTAGTCCAATCTAAAGGATCATATTCAAGAATGAATAAAGAAATATTAAGTTACCTTTCTAAATTTGCCAATAATCTGAAACAAATCCTTGTTTTCCCAACACGCTCTGATAACCATAATAAAACAAGCCCTTTTGATTTCCGTTTTATATGTAACATAATTTCCCTTTTATATGTTTGTATTACTGACGTGCAAATACATGATTTTATAATAAAGGATTAATTTATCGCTTAACTGTTTAACATAGGTACTTCACTGAGTACCTTAGGGCATTAATAAATGAACAGCGATATTGAATTTGATTCATCGAGAACTACAGAAAATGTGGTATTTAAAAGCCTTGAGTAAATTAGAGGCGCAGTGGATCCAGCTGTGTTTATGGCAAATTAATCCATGTGACAATGAGAAACGCGCCGCGATGACAGATCAATAGAAGCAGCTAAGAGACTGAAGACAGCCTCGGGTCGCCTGAAGCCTACGAAAACAGACAAAAGACGAAGTGCAAACAGCAGACTCCAGAGACTGTCGATAAAACTACCTCAGTTCATTTCCTCCAACGCTGTCATCTCAACCAAACAAAAAATATAACAAGAATTAACTTTTTAAAATTCTCAACATTGAAAAGTTGCTATTCGTTATCGGCAAGGTCATGAGAAGGAATACAACGCAATTCCTTGCATCATAAAGAGTTTGGAATTTAGGAACAATTAGGGGTATCTAATTCAACCTAAAACATTATCATGCCGGTGTACTACATAAAATGTTCTACATAATGAATGACCTGGGTTATCAGAGTGGAATATGCGTAGTAAAAGAGACATTTATTTTTGCAGCTGTAGAAGGAACAAAATGTGTATTACATTTTTAAATGTATTACACTTTGAATAGGTTAAACACAGTTTAACAAGAAGAACTTCTGTATTCGAAAATTCGCACAAATGTCATTCAGTCCCTTATTTAATATAACCTTTCATAAAGGAATATTAGTCTTTGTTGTTAAAATATTCGATACCACTGTTCGGGTGCAATAAAGGAAAAAAAAAAAAATATTCGAATTTATTACTCCACTCATTTGGGCATGAAAATGAATACAAAAAGACAACGAACAACAACTCATTATGAAACATTGAATTACAATTTCTGTGATGAACCGAAACCACATAATCCACAGAATTCTTTAGTGTTTGCAAGATAAAGACCCCACTTGAATTTCCAGCACGCTTTATGACCAATAAATTCCTTTATTAAGTAGCTTTTGCCGCGGTCTGGAAAGCAATAAGGCGGGGCGGGGCGTGGCTTGCAGAGGCTGTGTGGAGCTGCGGTGGCGGGAGAGGGGAACAGAAAGGGAACTGACTGACGGTGGCTGGGTTCGCGCCAAGGGTGGGGACGGTAAGCACCAAGGACGGTGTTCAGTTCTCCTAATCACGGCCCTCTTGGGATCTCTTGAAGGTGCAGGGGGCCTTTATGATTACCGCAACGCCACCACCGCACTACAGTCTCCTTCACTTCGCGAGATTAACGCCGATGGAGAGGAAAATGAGTAAAAGAGGCGCAAAGAGAAGGTAGATGCGATAAAGGGGAGAAAAATTTGAGCAATAGTTTTCCGAAAGCGTCGCCAAAAAGTCTAGAATGAGGTAATATAGCACAGTACTATGTATTGTATTTGTATTGTTTACGTTAGTTTAACTTGTTTGATTAACAATCGTCGGTGGGTATCATTTGTCAGGTACACGTGACTTGAACCTAGATAATTAACATTATATCCTATTCCTTTAGTATTTTTCCTACAGATTGTTTCCATTTTACTTTCTCGCGTATAACTTACGTAGTATAGAGAAAGGTTCGTAATGCTGCAGCGAATAATGGCGATTTTTTGGCAGAAATTCTGTTGTAAGTATTGGATATTGATTATTCTTGCTTCTATATATAGTATATGACTTCCTCTAGAACATTGTGTAATGATAATTTATCTTTCATGTATCCTTGACACCGAAAAATTGGTTTTCGGGAAATCTGTCTGTCTTTCCGTCTGTGAACAACGCATGCGGTTAAATCGCAGGCAGAATTTTCATCACAATTGATATTCCCCTATCGATCTGGATGACATCGTAGCCCCTTGAATTTGATATGCTGATTGTGGGAGTACATTACATGAAACCTCGCGGACATTTTGAACAATTTTTTAAATATATCCTTTTTTTCTTTTTTATTTGAATAGTTCAACGTGCGCTGACAAAAATAACCCTGGTCAAAACTGCAAAAGTTTAAATTTCTTCGGTATCTTTCTACAACTACAATATTGAAGGCAAATATCTTTATTAATGAAATCTCTTTTTCAAAAGTAAATCTAATAAATAAAATTCTACATTTATTTTTAAAGAGTTAGAAACGTTGTATGCGGACACAAACGTCTGTTCTAGTTATGCTGAGTGCTTGCTAAACCTAATTACCAGATTTCGAATCCCAAAGTTGTCAAATATATTTTGGCTTTAAATCGCGTTTTCGGATTCAAGTATTATTACATTGTTACAAATAATGCAAGTGCATGCTGTTTTAACACAACTATTTGTACCATCCATGCCAGATTAGTGTGCGAAAAAGGACCATAAGTACAGCAAAGGGAATGCCTCAAGATAACATTATCATCAGGTTAGATGCAATTTTTCTCAGATTATTCTTCATAAAAAAGACTGACGTAATATTATGTTTGTTTCATACGTACTATCATTAATTACATTATCTATCTTGTTATAAAAATGTATCTCTCCCAAATAATTTATCTCCCCATCATAACATAGGAGAAAACTGTTTCGAGAAAGATTGAAGATCAACTACTGCGCAAGTAAAATGTAACAAATATTTCATTTCTTTATTATTCAATCTTCTTATCATGAATCGCATTAAGACAGAAATCACAGTTTAAAAACTTTCAACACCAAAAATTTCGAAGAAAAATACTTTATGATACGAAAGAAATGAATGTTATTACGCTTTAGAAATTAGCTACATTGTAGAACGAAACCATATCAGCATAAGAGCTAATAAAAGTACCAGGCGCTCACAAATCTAGCCATGCACATAAACGAAAATGTCCCCTGATAGAACGTGAACGCAACGTTAGCTTCCGGAGCGGCACGAATGATTCATTTATGCGCGCAAGACACTCTCGGACTCATTTCTCCATTATGAATGGCGCGTCGGCCGCTTTCAGCACCTCGTTTGCCGCCCGCCCTCCTGCTCGCTTCGCTTTACGAGCGCAGCGCGCCTTCAGGGCGCCCCGCCGTGGTGCCGCGTGGCCCGCTCGCCCGCTCTAGCGCCCTCGCGGCCTCTCACCCGAAAGCCCGCTCGCTCGCTCGTTCGGTCGGCCGCGCGCTCTCTCTATCCTCCGCTGCCCCTCCCGCATGCCACGCCGCCTTCGCCCTCTCGTCCTTGCGGCATTCCAACTGCCAGTACGCTCGCTCGCAGGTCACTCTTTCGCTCGCCTGCCAGCTTACTCGCCCGTCCGCTCACTCGCTCGCCTGCACTTTCGCTCCCTCGACTGCACTTGCGCTCCTTCGCCTGCACTTTCCCTCGCTCGCCTTCACTTTTGCTCGCTCGCCTTCACTTTTGCTCGCTCGCCTTCACTTTTGCTCGCTCGCCTTCACTTTTGCTCGCTGGCCTGCACGTCTGCACCCTCGCCTGCACTCGCGTTCCCTCGCCTGCACTTGAGCTCCCTCGCCTGTACTTGCGCTCCCTCGCCTGCACTTGCGCCCCCTCGCCTACACTTGCGTTCCCTCGCCTGCACTTTCGCTCCCTCGACTGCACTTGCGCTCCTTCACCTGCACTTTCCCTCACTCGCCTGCACTTTCCCTCGCTCGCCTTCACTTTCCCTCACTCGCCTTCACTTTTGCTCGCTCGCCTTCACTTTTGCTCGCTGGCCTGCACGTCTGCACCCTCGCCTGTACTTGCGCTCCCTCGCCTGCACTTGCGCCCCCTTGTCTGCACTTGCGCCCCCTCGCCTACACTTGCGTTCCCTCGCCTGCACTTGCGCTCCCTCGCCTGCACTTGCGCCCCTTCGCCTGCACTTTCGCTCCCTCGCCTGTACTTTCGTCCGCTTATCCGTCCACTCGCTGTACTGTCCGCCCGCCCTTCCGTCCGCTCGCCGTCCACCCGCTCTCCCATCCGTCCGCTCACTCGTCCTCCCACTCACCCGTCCGCTCGCTCACCCGTCCGCCCGCTTGCCCACCCACTGGCTCGCCCGTCCGCTTGCTCTTCCATCCGCCCGCTCACCCGTCCGTCTGCTCCCCG
Source organism: Teleogryllus occipitalis (assembly GCA_011170035.1). NCBI lineage: Eukaryota > Metazoa > Arthropoda > Insecta > Orthoptera > Gryllidae > Teleogryllus > Teleogryllus occipitalis. The sequence goes on along the minus strand of BLKR01012046.1, from coordinate 1,000 downwards.
GCCACTTGCTCGCCCGTCCGGCCGTTCGCCAGTCCGCTCGCCCGTTCATGTGCCTGGGCGTCCACTCGTCCCCCTCTGTAGTCCTCGCCTGCTTTTCCGCTCGCTCGTCCTTTCACACTCACACTCACCAGGTCGCCCTTGCCCGCACGACTCTTGACACGTCCATTCTCTCACCTACCCTCCCACCTATTTCCCCTCCCACCTTGCGCCTTCTCTCTGTCTTCTTGCCTCTCTGTCTGTCTCTCTCTGTTTGTCTGACTGTTTCTTTCTATCTCGCTCTTGCCCTCTCTCTCGTCTACCCTTAATATCTCTAATTTTTGCCGATAGTATAAGTAGGTGAATTCCAGTTTTTAAAAGAAATTGGATCGTTGTTTAAGGAATAAGGTAGAATAAATTAAACGCAATTTTGCGCGTTATTTTTATTGTTCTATTTACTGCTAACTTTTAAGCAAAACTTTCTTTAATGGATCTGGACAGATATTTTCTAAGAATTTTGTGGTGGAAAATCACTGATCTCAACTTAATCATAATTAAAGAAGTGCCACATCGAGAAATTAATCGCATTTATTTTGTAAAATGTTCTCCTTCTAGAAAGTTCATAGCACGATTACTATTTTCTTAAGTAGTATATAAAATAATATTTAAATATTTTGGGAGCTTACTGAAGATACAATTCAATTAACCTTTTTACTTTTAGATATTACAAAGCGAAATCCGTTTATCTTCTCTTATCTTGCGGCTTTTTCACCCGTCTTCTCCCCAGGATACAAAACACGTCTCCCAACTATATGCAATGGATTTACTGATCCGACAAAGAGACTGGTGTCACACTGTTCCCTATTAGCTTAGAAAGGCCTTTGTACCACTCAAAGGGGCCTGTGCACAAACCATAGACGGCCAGATTCTAAGGGGCCTTATCTGAATCAGAATGCACTTGTACGCCATTAGAGGGCCTCTATCCGAGTGAAAGGAGCCGCAACCCTACTAGACAGCCTATGCC
>BLKR01012045.1:0-24324 GCA_011170035.1 Teleogryllus occipitalis | reverse complement strand
GAATAAAATAATGCATCATATGCTAGAATTTTGATAGTGATTTGAGTATAAAATTAGATTTTCTGACATGATTTTCAAGTAAACGGGCAACCTTTGCAATAGTCGCCGTTGGGGGAGGTGACTTTCGCGGCGTCAATTCTGTTTTGTGGCGAGAGAAGTGTGAGAGGAGTGCCCTGCGGGATGAAGGCATAACTGCAGATATTCTTGGTCTTAACACGAAAAACGTATGAAGAAACATCAATTTTAACGATTAGAATGAGAGTTTTTTCCTGTTTGTTCAACTGAATTGAACTTCTCTTCTTCTGAAATTCGAAATGAACGATAATCGAAAAGAACGAATTAAAAAATGCTGTAGCGAAAACGTTGATGATAACGGTAATTTTCAAACTTACGAGAAACGAGCTCAGTGCAGAATCAAGCCATCATTTTAAAACATCCGAAGCGAATGAATGCTGAAAGATTTTCATAAGTAATATCACGAAAAATGCTGTGATAGCCGGTAAATTCACGACTCGCGTAGTGAGGAGGATTTCGTGATTTCAAAGGAAATAAACGTTTTGGGGTCCCCTGATACCGAAATAGTTATTTTCATATTATGTGTGTGAAGTTTCCATTTTTTTCATGGTCGAGATTGAGATTTTTTGCCGAGACCGTAGGTCGAGGCCATGAAAAGGGCGGAAACTTTACACACGAAATATGAACCACATTTTTTTCTACAACTGCATAAAAATATAATACAAATAGTTTCGTATTTTGTAAGTCCGTAGCCCAGAACCAAACGTGCAAAAAAGTATTCTAAAACCGTGCAAAAAATACTTTTTTTCACGGTAACAAGATAGATGTCTTGGCAACGATCTTTTTTTAATGGCGATTAAAAACTGACAAAGTTCACGTACTGCTAGCGATGCAAAAAAGTTGTCTTTTTTATGCAGTTGTAGAAAAAAGTGTTTTCTTCAAAACGTCCGTCCGTCTGTGAACACTACTAGCGCCTAAACCATACGTATGATCTTTTCCAAATTGCAGAAACCTCGGTCGATCTGGCTCTAGTTGAATCTTTGATAGTTTAAAAAACATTCTTAAAATTTGGGGGCACTTTACATGAAGCCCTGGATATTATTAAAATTATCTCAAAAACGGCTCCGAATTTTTTCTTTACAGTTCTTGTAGTAATAGAATAAAATACACTCATAAAGGTTGGCTGCTCCCATTTTCACGATCAACTCTGAATTTTTGAAAATTGCAAAAGTTTGAATATTTTTCGGCGCCTTCCTAAAACTAGAAAATTAAAAATAGAAATATTTTCTTCAAATTATGTTTGTTGCTCATAATTAGTTCTTTTAATGAGGTCACGTATTTTTTTTTGAAATTGTTAGTAGATTTTGCGCAATATGGCGTGCAATATTTGCAATTTTAAAAATTACAAAAACCAGATTTTCTCAAAAACGGCTCCAAATCTTATCTTTAAATGTTTAGTAATGTTAGTACCAAACAAACTCTAGTTGATGACATAAACACCATAAAGCTCTATTCTTTTGTTTTCTCAAAAATTACAAAATTGTAATTTTTTAGTTGTCCCTCACGTCGGTTATATTTACATTAGAGGCGATTTCTTTACGTCGTTGCATTTATGAGTACAAGTGCTTTAAATAATGTAAAATAAATTTCTCGATAACTCAACAGTTTTTTGTTAAAATGAGTTCAAAATTAAACATTATCAGAAACGCTCAATCGCCATTTTCTGGAAAATTTAAAATTGCAAATATTGCACGCACAATTGCACGAAAACTAGTAAAATTTTCAGAAAATTCTTCATGACCTAATTGAAAGAACTATTTATGGACAACAATTTTCCTTAGATTTTTGTGCCAATTCTATTGTTTCTTACATGTGTGTATTATATACTTTTCTATTTCAACATTTTTTGCATTAATTGGAAAATTCAATTCTGAAGTTGTGTCAATTTAGAATCAACGAGTGTAACATGTTACTTATTGTTTTTCTTAAAGAATACATGTTGAATTCATACTTAAACTGGTACTTGAGTATTTCTTTAGAGAAAACGACTAAAATTTTCAGAAAATTCTACATGACTTAATTGAAAGAGCTATTTATGGACAACAATTTTCCTTCGAAGGAAAAATCTCTGTCTTCAATTTTGTAAGTATAGGAAGATGCCTGGAAAAATTCAAACACTTGCAATTTTCGAAAATTCAGAGTCAACCGTGAAAATCTGACCTATGCCTCCTTTATAAGTGTATTTTACTTTATTCTTACAAGAAATTTAAAGAAAAATTTGGAGCCGTATGTGAGAAAATTTTAAAAATGTTCGTGGGGCGTGATACAAAGCACCCCCAAATTTTAAAGAATGATTTTCAAAATTTCAAAACTTCATCAAGAGCCAAACCGACGAGGGACTCTTCAATTTGGAAAATATTGTTCACAAGGTTTAAGCGCTAGCAGTTTTCACAGACGGACGGACAGTCGGACAGTCGGATAGACGGACAGACAGACGAACGGTCGGACCTAAAAAACACACAATTGTTTGGTATCAGGGGACCCCATAACGTGTATTTCCGTTAAAATCTCGAAATCGATTTTCCGTAGCATTACATAACTTTCTCTATACTACGTGTATTACTCCGTATGTACGTATGTATACGAGAAAGTAAAAATGAAGAAATGGGACATGACATTAAACGATTATTTTGATTTTCCGCAGAAAACATTCTTCTTACCGGAAACCCATTGCCATGTTGATACAGAGGGCCGTGAGCCAAAACCAGGAAGCTGTCAGCAGGAAATACATCCAGAGAGCTACAAACAGAAGAATCATGTGTTGGTGAAAGTATTACGCGACTGACTATTGCATGTCAAATACTATTGAAGTTGCTGATAAGTCAACGCATTTTCAAAAATTTAGTGTTTTCAACGAACATGAGACCTGTATCAGTCTCTTAAACGTTTTTCACACTATTCAACAATAAAATTTAATCAAACCCTTTTGAGAAAAAAATAAACAGTTTTTAACAAAATTTAATATTCCTCGTATATTACCCGAAATTACGATAAAAGTACTAAAGTTTCCGAAAAATGATCTCATTTCAAAATAAATGTTTATTGAAACAGATTGCATTAAGAGAGAAAATTTAATATTTTAATTGGAGGAAGACGCCGAAAAAAATGTGAATTTTTGTAATTTTCGAAATATCAGGGTTTTCAACGAACATGAGACCTGCACCATTATCATAAACATCCTGCAAACTATCCAATAGCAAAATTTAATCAAAAACGATAGAGGCATTTTTTTGAAAATTTTAAGAATGTTCAAGGAGCTTCGTGTAAAGTATCCCCTAGAATATAAATATCGGTTTTAAACAGACATTTTGCTATCTATCTATTTTTCGGTATCTAGGACTCACGAAACATCAGTTCTGGCTAGAACACGTGTAAGGATTTTTTTCTAAATTTAGCAACTGGATTTATCAACTTTTTCGTCACTAAGGCCCCTTAATAAGAGTTTTCTGCCGAAAATTCCCGTGTTTTCGCGCAATAAAACATAACGTCCTCACTACGGTAGCGAGAAAGTAAAAATACTTACAAAAATGCTTGCATACACTCGCCAATTCTGGTGGCATGTCTCGTTTTTCTTCCTCGTCCAATATGTCACTAATTGTGATGTAATACACAATCTGCCCGATATTAAAACCTAAAAGACAAGCACCGTGACTAGCAAGACAACGCCCATGGAGTTTTTGGCGCATGCTCTTGTCGCATGCTATGGAAATGAGCGACGCCATCAACAGCAAAGCAGAGAGAATGCACAAGGGGCGAAGTAGCCAGTACACACCTCTTGTGACTCGTGAGTACTCGCGGTAGAAAAGTCCTTCCTCAGAGCTATTGTAGAAGTCGAAACAAATATCCCAGGAGGAGAAAAGGAACTGAAGAGTACCTCTGACCTGTGGTGCCCCATAGTCGACTGAGACTGGCAGACGGAAATGAGGTCTGTACAGGCTGCCATTTTTATAGGGAAACTCGGTGTCAAAGGCTGGGAGTGAGGTGAGAATCGGCGTCCAGTAGCGACCTTCATTCGCATCTTCGCACATCCAACGCCCTTCAATATTTATCATCAATTCTTGGCTTGCGCAACATTTAGGGACGCAGCCATCTTCATTGCAAGGGGTTCCAAAGAGCATCGCAAATGGGCCAAGAGGCAGCGATGCAGCATCCACACAGTAGTCAACCTTCCTGAATCCTCCACCAGCTTTGGGCCGGATGATTTTATTTTCTCCAAAAAATGAGATCTTGTTTCTCCAGAGATCCTCGGAAGAATTCAAACCTGGATTCCAAAAGACAGACGCATTCACGGACATGGACATGCCACCATTTACGACTAATCTGTTACTGCTCACGAACAAGATGTTGTGCAGCGGCAGATCCGGTGGCACCCAGTGGCGCATCCACTGACTGTTCATAGGAGGGTAGACGAAGCCGTTGCTGTCACTTTCAATGGAGGGATCACGAGGCCAAGGAGCTTCTTCGCACTGTAATCCATTTACTGCGAGCATCTCGTTTATGCCGCAGCACTTATTCAATATTACCTTCTTATCTTCTTGATCAGCGCCGGCCAACGTCGCTAGTGCTGTAAAACCCAGTGCGAGGAAAGCAGGCAAAGCCATCATGACCTTGTGGCACTGACGATAGAGCAAACGACTCTCTTTGAATAGGACTTCAAAAGGTTGGAGGTATTGTCCCCTAATATAAATCTTCGCCGGAGAGAAGAACAAAGACGGACGAATGACTCTAGTGGCTAAACGAATCTCTCTCTTGAAAGGACCTCGATCAGTGGAGTGGTTGTGCTCTGAAGATTTCCTTCCCACTGGAGAGAAGAGCGAAGGCGGACGAGTGGCGCTGGTGGCAGAACGAATTTCTCTCTTGAAAGGACCTCGATCAGTGGAGTGGTTGTGCTCTGAGGATTTCCTTCCCACCGGAGAGAAGAGCGAAGGCGGACGAGTGGCGCTGGTGGCTGATCGAATCTCTCTCTTGATAGGACCTCGATCAGTGTAGGTGGTTGTGCTCTTAAGATTTTCCTCGCCGGAGAAAGAGCGAAGGCGGACGAGGGCGCTGGTGGCTGAACGAATCTCTCCTTGAAACGGGACCTCGATCTGTGGAGTGGTTGTGCTCTGAAGATTTGCTTCCCACCGGCGAGAAGAGCGAAGAGAAGGCGGACGAGTGGCGCTGGTGGACTGGAACGAATCTTTCTCTTGATAGGACAGCCTCAAGCGGTGGAGTGGTTATCGATCAGCCAGCGATACCAGCGATCTTCTCCTCATCTAAACAAATACGTCGCATTTACCAACTTGGTGTGCTTTTTGGTTGATATTATTCGTTGATATAGTGGAATGAAAAATCGTTGGTGCAAAGTGTTGAGCAAACGAAAGGGCGGTTGTGAATGTTGCCATTTACAGCGATGAGCGTCAGAGCGGCAGCGGGGCGACCGCTTCCTTCTGATTGGAGAGTCGGTTCAGAAGGAGACGCATCCTTTCCGCCCGTGGCCACAACTCTTCCTGCTTTCAAATCGGGATACAATTTTGACGATGGCACAACAGGATCTCTTAAAACAGAAAACCACATAAAGAAGAGAGTTAGATTGATGTGTTCTATATTTTTAAATTTCTTCTATTAAAGAAAGTAAAATAGTTGAAAATTGAATAAGGCACAAAAATAGTACCCTCGAGAGTTATTGGTCACAAATTTGTCACAAATTGTTGGGTTATCACGAATCAAAATTGACAGGTTACGATTCAAAATGTTTTTAAAATATGGAACGGTTTTGATTGATTCATTAACGTTTTAGATTGATTAACTGGTGCCTAACAGTCTTTGGCATGTTTGTAAGGGTACTGCTTCGGCTTATGTCAAGTGTTAATGGGAGAAAACAAGAATACTACCGATCAGAACAGCGAGTCGATAGAATTTTCCTCAGAAAGTCGCTGAATTCCACCTAGTTCTCCAGCCAGTGTCGAAACTCCTGTCACTGCCGGAAATCCCAAACCTAGAACCTCCCGCTCAGAGGGCATGCAGTGACATCAGTTGATGCTCTGAGCCACGTATGCTGGTAATTAGTAAGTTAACTAGTAAGTTAGTAAAATATATAGTAATAGTTAACTAGTAATTAGTAGTAAGTTGGTAATTAATGTACGAAATGTAATAAAAATAAATATGTCGATTTTAAAAAGTAAAATTATAAAACAAGTGAATGGAGAGAATGACTCTCGATTCACTCTCAGGCATTTAAAAAAGTGTAATAGAAGATTGATTTAGTGAAGATTATTACAAGTGGTACTGAAAAAACTACTTAACATTAATATTACCCCTGTTATGTTGTTTGTATAAATTCAATTATTAAATGTAAGTTGCTGCAATGTTTTAGAATGATGGATTCTCAATTCCAAATTTTCTTCACATATACAATATTTATGAAATACTTCGGAAATTGATGTTGTAGTATCTACGCGTGAATATACAGTATTAAGTTTCCAATAGATATGAATATATGGATGAAATAAGTGGATAAAATTTATGAATCTGAACGTGTAAAAACATATTATTATGGTCATGTTGTTTAATGTAGACTGTACATATATATGTGCCATATTCTTCCTGCGTCACTACCCAGCGGCCAGAATTGGAAAGAAATTAGGAAGGCGGTAGGATTTAATATTTTTCTTAGAGGTTGGCCAACCCTTGTGACGCAGCCAAACTCGTTTAGTTGGAACAAATTTTACCCTTAAATTGTCCGGGAATCGATCCCGGACCTCCTTGGTGAAAGGCGAGAGACTCCGCTCTGAGCCACGAGCCAGCCTCTTAATATGTTCTTGTAATATAAGTCCCTTAATATGAGATACACTCTTAATATGTTCATAAAGGTTGGTGTGAAATAACGTTTTTTCCCACTATACTAAACGAGTAAAATGCATCGTAAGTTTGTAAACAAAGAAGTAAACAAAGGATGATTCAAATTTTTCTGATAACGTATTTTTGCAAGCATAAATGAAATATGAATGATGTACGCCTGGATTCTAAAACATTGATCGTTCGAATGTTTTTTGGAGAGACGAGTGATAGATGAGTATTGCTTTATTATATTATTTGCATGTTATTAAATTACCTTATTTATATAATTAACTGCCACCAGGTTATACCCAATTGTAGTTTAAATACGTTTATCTAATATTATCTTATCTTATCATTCTGGAGAGTAAAAGTTGATATTTGGGTACTGATGGAATGATTGCTGTACTGAGAAACTAGTGGTGCTAAAACAGCATATGGTACTTTCACGCTCTTAGTAACGGTTACGTAATATTATTGTACTGCACTTTCTGTACATATTAAAACACTGCAGTCATTTGTAAAACTTAACACAAATTGTAGTATATTAGGTACGAAAACTATTTCTATGAAGAGCCAACTTTTAGAACGTTTGTTAACGCACCGACAAGAGATTTAGAGAAAAAATAAAAGAGGTCATCTTCGTCAACATATTTTTTTAAAATAAAAAAATAATATGTTGACGATGACCTCTTTTATTTCTTCCCTTAAGAACGTCAACAATACCACATCGAGATTCCCACAAGACATTTGGTGCTGTAAACAGTATCCGGTTGCCCCTTAATCTAGTACGGTTTTCGGAACGCGTCCTAACCGACCGTTTTCTCCGGCGAGACGCGTGGATTGATTGATTGATTTTTTCGTTTTTCTGGACACGTCAACTGCTTTGGTCATTAGTCCCGTTAGTGTAGTGCATGTCTTTTCTCGAGAGATGACAGTGATCTTCCCTCGCTGGAGGGCGAGATCCGGCGCCGACCTACCGTCGGCTAGTGGGGTTTCCCCCTAACCAGGACTCTCCCACCAGCGAGGCACCGCCCCAGCCGGGACAAGCTCTAAACTCCCGACCGGTCTCTCGGAATATGTGGTAATGTAGTGCATGTTAGTGTAAGTGTGTGTGTGGGAGGGGAGAGGATAGGACAAGGAAGAGGAAGGAAAGATCGCGCGCTGTCCGTGGCCCGTTAGTTAGGGTACTGCTCCGGCATTCGCCTGGTGTTGATCGGAGAAACCACGGAAAACTACCGATTGGAGCAGCCGGCCGCTAGAATTCTCTTCCAGACAGCGACTGAATTCGACCTAGCTGAGAAGCTAGTGTCGAAAATCCTAGGACCTCCCGGTCAGAGGCGCTGCAGTGACATCAGTTGATGCACTGAGCTACCGCTACCGGCGAGACGCGTGGAACTTCAATTTCCTCAACTAGAACGAGCGGAGAACGCGACGCTCTGATTTCCGAACAAGACAAAAAATTGTTTAAACGAATTGAAACGGCCGGTTAAAAGTTACGTTTCATCAAACTTTAACGCTTCTTTAACTTCCGTAATCTCGTCTCTTTCAGAAAAAGTTAACATCTGGTTAAGAAGATTTGGCTGAAATCTGAATATACGAGAAAATGGGGAAGAATCTGTAACTTCGAAGTTTTAAAGGAGAACCTCTTTGTTTTATTGCAGATTTGGATCTTGCAGAAAAATTTGGCATTTTGGTAGGAAATATATTTTTCAATTCGAGATAGCTAAATTTAGTCAATTTAATATGCTCTAAAGCAATTGGTAACAGCCCAGTTTTCTGTCTAAACAAATTAACAATATTTTGTAAACGTTCTCGCGATAGTTCAGTGACAAGTACTATTGCACTGCTTTTATAATGGGAGATTCGTTGATTTATATACAAAATTATAACTGATCTTTTAGAATTAAACATCTTTTGACAGTACTGATTTGTTATTTCGCATGTTTCTCAACAAAATGTTTTGCGAGTGTTTTTAATAAAATGAAGCTTTTGTATGAAGTGCTCATAGGTTGATTGATTGATTGATTTTTTCGTGTTTCCGGGCGCGTCAACTGCTTCGGTCATTCCCGTTAGTGTAGTGCATTTTTTTTTCTCGGAAGATGGCGGTGATCTTCCCCCGCTGGATGGCGAGATCCGGCGCCGACCTACCGTCGGCTAGTGGGGTTTCTCCCTAACCAGGACTCTCCCACCATCGGGGCACCGCCCCAGCCGGGACAAGCTCTAAGCTCCCGGCCGGTTTCAATTCTTGGGAAAAAGTATAATTTTGTCTACACTCAAGTTCGTTTAGATCGTTTTCCTCCTGTGTCTGTTCCTACGATCAGGGCCGTCGTTCGGTCGGTTCGCGCGTTGAGGCTCTAAGGATTTGGGGCACCTAAGAAAGGGGCCCCTCTGAAAATTTAGAAATTTTATCACAATTTATTATGAAAAGTAAATATAAAAATTAAATATGTTTTAATACTTCCGGTTATGGGAAGCAAACTAAAAGTAAAAAGATGAGAAAAATGGAAATAAAATCCTTTTAGGGTTCAGATGATTGTGTTTTCACCTTCTCATTAGAGAACAAGAATTCATTAGAGACATTGTTTGATACTCGTTTAATATCTGTGGGGCCCCTTTAATCATGGGGGCCCGAGGCATCGGCTTAATCAGCCTGTGCCCAAACACTGCTCTGTCTGCGATTCAAACGTGACAATGAAGTATAAATGTGACAATCCCGAAATCTGATGCAGAGCTGTCAGATGATTAAATGAATATTCTAGAACCGACCTACAAAAATATCGTAAATTCCAATTCCTGATACTAAGGGCAATTGTTTTTTATTCTGAAATTGTTCTGTTCTAACTGTACTGTTATTTAAGGCACACTGGCGTTAAACTTAACTCGATATCGATTTATTTTATGTCGATAACATGACGATATCTTTTTCTACTATAGCAAGTGCTGGAAAAAGACCATCCTACCTTAATGCAGGAAAAGGACCATCCTTAATTTTTTTTACAGCAGTGTTTTAATCAGTACCACAGTTATTTGTAACAATGGTGTTAGTATTAAATTATTGAATAAAAAATTATACAAATCTAATACCGTACATCAATTACCCTCGACCGCGAGCGGTAACTCAGTGCATCAACTGATGTCACTGCAGCGTCTCTGACCGGGAGGTCCTAGGTTCGAGTCCTGACGGCGGCAGGATTTTCGACACTAGCTTTTCAGCTAGGTCGGATTCAGTCGCTGTTTGGAGGAGAATTCTAGCGGACGGCTGCTCTGATCGTAGTTTTCCGTGGTTTCTCCGATCAACACCAGGCGAATACCGGAGCAGTACCCTACGAAACGGGCCACGGACCGCGCGGGATCTGTCCTTCCTCTTCCTTGTCCTATCCTCTTCCCTTACACACATACTTACACTAACATGCACTACACTATCATATATTCCGGGAGACCGGTCGGGAGCTTAGAGCTTGTCCCGGCTAGAGCAAATCCCCGCTGGTGGGAGAGTCCTGGTTGGGGGAAACCCCACTAGCCGACGGTAGGTCGGCGCCGGATCTCGCCATCCAGCTGGGGAAGATCACCGTTATCTCTCGAGAAAAAGAAATTCGCTACACTCACGGGACTAACGACCATGGCAGTTAACGCGCCCGGAAACACGAAAAATCAATCAATCAATCAACCAAACCTGGTTGGTCTTGTGACAGAACGAGCAACCATGGCTTGCTCTCCAGGTAAGTATACAAAGCCCTATTCCCCTGGCTGTTGTTACCTAAGATTATGGAGTGTGCGCATACTCTGTTGTATGTTGTATGTATGTTGTTAATTCTTTCTGACTCTCTTTATGAATCTTGAGACCACTCAATCCCTAACTTGCACGTGTTTGGGATCCCAGCTGTGGAAAGGAGTCAGCTAGAGGGGGTGGCTATGAATCACGAAGCCAACAAACGAAGAAATGAAGATATATTCCACATAAAATGTAATATTTAATTTTATATCGTGCTACAATAACTTAAAATAATATACTCATAATTGGGTTTCAGGAGAAATTTTCTATCTAAATCTTCAACATTCCACATATGTAACATTTGCTCTCATAATAATTCCACAAATATTGCCTTTCAGTATTTGCTATATTCTACATAAATGTTCATTGCACGTTAATATTCTTTTTCATTCATATACAGCTGGATCAGGAATATGCCCATTGTTTCATTTTGTTATTTTTAAAATTTGAAAATAGATATAACTTCACCTGGAGCACATGTTGGATGTATCCAGTAGCCAAACAGTAGCTCATGCCTGTCCCAAGCCGAAGTAAAGGAGGAAAGTTGGCGGATCAGACTAGCAAACTACCCGCCATAAATGTGATATCGCTCACACAGAGCATGTGGAATCACACAGAGCCTCGGAATTGGACCAGATATGTCAACACGGCAACGACACAGGAGTATCAAGTGGAAGAAATGGATATTACGACTTGGAGTACAGAATGTCAAGTATTGGCAAAAGAAAAGCAAGGAGTACTAATGGAACTAGAAGGGAAAAAGATATTTATAGCATCTCTGAATCAAGAAAAGAATATAAGGGTATGCATAGAATAAACAATTATATATTCGTGTACAGCGGCACTTCTAAAAATAAGAGAGCTAAAGCTGGTGTATGAATGCTCTTGCATATAAAGTTTCAACAGAATATTAGAAAAGTTGATTGTATTGATGAAAGGTTCCTGAAAATCAAACTCAGAAATGATAATGAATGTATACATTTAATTAGTGTGTAATTTCATGATGTTACAAAAAATAGAGAAGAAAGAATGAACTACTATATAGAACTTAAAAAAATTCATTGACACAATACCATAAAGTCAAAACTTCATAATCATTCATGAATGACTTCAATGCAAGAATTGGGAATCGTCCAATAAACGGAGTAAAAACACGATTCCGTGTAGCAGTAACGAATGAAAATTGTGACTTGACCGACCTATGTGCACAAAATAACCTACGAATTAACAATACTTTGTTTGATCATGATTTTAAATATAAATATACATTTATAAATGCTCAGAGCAACAGTCGATCATAGCCTAAATATTATGTCGAAATTCTACACCATCAAAAGTTTTGTATGTTCTTACTTTAAATTCTGCCAACATAGGAAGTGACCTTATTTTGGTATTGTGCAAAATAAGGTTTAAATGTCCAATAAGAAAAAAAATAGTTTCAAATATTTACAAAATACTTAACATAGAATCGATTCAGAATGAAAGCCAGAAACAACTCGGGTAGACTAAACTCAGATTAAACGTCCTAATTAGTAGTACACCGTTAATGGATGAGGATCGTACTGATATCGCGTGGAATAAATTGAAACGCAACATCATTAGAGCCGCAGAAGAATCGGTAGGGAACAGAAGAGTTGTAGTCAATCCATCTCGTAAACATAAAACGCCATGATTCACTGAGGAAGTGAAAGAAAAAGTGAAGGAGGGAAAGGATGGATTGTTATGATATATGACATCTCAAAGTCTAGATGATAATACGCTATTCAAACAAGAATGAAATACAGAAATTCTGAAAATTAAACAGCTGAAGGAATCATATTGGGAAAGATTTACGAAGGAATTTGAGAGAGATCTGTAGGGTTTACAAAGAAAAGTTTGGCGAATGCTGAAACCGAAATGTACAAATCACCGACGCCCCAAACATTAGTGTTATTTATAGTAAAGTATGGAAAGAATACTTCGCAAACTTTTATGAAGGTATTGAATACTATCCTGAAACCTATATGAAAGATCTCAATTAGAGGAAATAGAAATCACCAAAGAGGAAGTCAAAAGACAGTACTGAAGAAAAGACGGCTCGAAAACTGGGCTTCGACATTATCATGTAAGTGATGAGTAAACAGTAATAGGTCCCGCGTACATAGAAGAAAATGAAGGTGAAGAAGGAGAAAATAAATGTTTAGGTGTCACTGTCGCTTGCTGATATAGCCTGCATTACGATTATATCTGCTACCTGTTTCAAAATATTGAATGAAATATTTTATCTATTACAATAGACAACTTAGTTCATTTTAATACTGTATTATCTTTTAATACTATAGTATTTTATTGAGTTCATCTAGAACTAGATGAACATCTAGAACTATAAATACTTATAAATAGATTTTACAGAAAGAATTAATTGCAAGCAGAGCTTTAAAAGTCTTGTATTGCCCTTATCGCTGTGCACTTGGACTCAATGTCTCTTCCACTCATAGCGGTTGGCGAGGAGAGCTCTCTACCGCCGTTGCGCAGAGGGCAAGCGAGCGTGTGCGCTCGTGCTCGCCAGGAGGCGTCCTGGTTGGGGCTCTACGCGACGTTTTGCTTCCTTCTGCCTCCGTTGCCTGCTCGCGCTGATTTCCTCTCTCTCTTGTCTCTTCCACTCGTAGCGGTGTGCGAGGGGAGCTCTCGGCCGCCGTTGCGCAGAGGGGAAGCGAGCGTGTGCGCTCGGGCTCGCCAGGAGGCGTCCTGGTCGGGGCTCTACGCATCGTTTTGCTTCCTTCTGCCTCCGTTGCCTGCTCGCGCTGATTTCCTCTCTCTCTTGTCTCTTCCACTCGTAGCGGTGTGCGAGGGGAGCTCTCGGCCGCCGTTGCGCAGAGGGGAAGCGAGCGTGTGCGCTCGTGCTCGCCAGGAGGCGTCCTGGTTGGGGCTCTACGCGACGTTTTGCTTCCTTCTGCCTCCGTTGCCTGCTCGCGCTGATTTCCTCTCTCTCTCTCTTCTCTTCCACTCGTAGCAGTTGGCGAGTGGAGCTCTCGGCCGCCGTTGCGCAGAGGGGAAGCGAGCGTGTGCGCTCGGGCTCGCCAGGAGGCGTCCTGGTCGGGGCTCTACGCGACGTTTTGCTTCCTTCTGCCTCCGTTGCCTGCTCGCCCTGATTTCCTCTCTCTCTTGTCTCCTCCACTCGTAGCGGTGTGCGAGGGGAGCTCTCGGCCGCCGTTGCGCAGATGGGAAGCGAGCGTGTGCGCTCGTGCTCGCCAGGAGGCGTCCTGGTTGGGGCTCTACGCGACGTTTTGCTTCCTTCTGCCTCCGTTGCCTGCTCGCGCTGATTTCCTCTCTCTCTTGTCTCTTCCACTCGTAGCGGTGTGCGAGGGGAGCTCTCGGCCGCCGTTGCGCAGAGGGGAAGCGAGCGTGTGCGCTCGTGCTCGCCAGGAGGCGTCCTGGTCGGGGCTCTACGCAACGTTTTGCTTCCTTCTGCCTCCGTTGCCTGCTCGCCCTGATTTCCTCTTTCTCTTGTCTCTTCCACTCGTAGCGGTTGGCGAGGGGAGCTCTCGGCCGCCGTTGCGCAGAGGGGAAGCGAGCGTGTGCGCTCGTGCTCGCCAGGAGGCGTCCTGGTCGGGGCTCTACGCATCGTTTTGCTTCCTTCTGCCTCCGTTGCCTGCTCGCCCTGATTTCCTCTCTCTCTTGTCTCTTCCACTCGTAGCGGTGTGCGAGGGGAGCTCTCGGCCGCCGTTGCGCAGAGGGGAAGCGAGCGTGTGCGCTCGTGCTCGCCAGGAGGCGTCCTGGTCGGGGCTCTACGCGACGTTTTGCTTCCTTCTGCCTCCGTTGCCTGCTCGCGCTGATTTC
Source organism: Teleogryllus occipitalis (assembly GCA_011170035.1). NCBI lineage: Eukaryota > Metazoa > Arthropoda > Insecta > Orthoptera > Gryllidae > Teleogryllus > Teleogryllus occipitalis. The sequence goes on along the minus strand of BLKR01012045.1, from coordinate 9,839 downwards.
CTCTCTCTCTTGTCTCTTCCACTCGTAGCGGTGTGCGAGGGGAGCTCTCGGCCGCCGTTGCGCAGAGGGGAAGCGAGCGTGTGCGCTCGTGCTCGCCAGGAGGCGTCCTGGTCGGGGCTCTACGCGACGTTTTGCTTCCTTCTGCCTCCGTTGCCTGCTCGCGCTGATTTCCTCTCTCTCTTGTCTCTTCCATTCGTAGCGGTGTGCGAGGGGAGCTCTCGGCCGCCGTTGCGCAGAGGGGAAGCGAGCGTGTGCGCTCGTGCTCGCCAGGAGGCGTTCTGGTCGGGGCTCTACGCGACGTTTTGCTTCCTTCTGCCTCCGTTGCCTGCTCGCGCTGATTTCCTCTCTCTCTTGTCTCTTCCATTCGTAGCGGTGTGCGAGGGGAGCTCTCGGCCGCCGTTGCGCAGAGGGGAAGCGAGCGTGTGCGCTCGTGCTCGCCAGGAGGCGTCCTGGTCGGGGCTCTACGCGACGTTTTGCTTCCTTCTGCCTCCGTTGCCTGCTCGCGCTGATTTCCTCTCTCTCTTGTCTCTTCCACTCGTAGCGGTGTGCGAGGGGAGCTCTCGGCCGCCGTTGCGCAGAGGGGAAGCGAGCGTGTGCGCTCGTGCTCGCCAGGAGGCGTTCTGGTCGGGGCTCTACGCGACGTTTTGCTTCCTTCTGCCTCCGTTGCCTGCTCGCGCTGATTTCCTCTCTCTCTTGTCTCTTCCACTCGTAGCGGTGTGCGAGGGGAGCTCTCGGCCGCCGTTGCGCAGAGGGGAAGCGAGCGTGTGCGCTCGTGCTCGCCAGGAGGCGTTCCTGGTCGGGGCTCTACGCGACGTTTTGCTTCCTTCTGCCTCCGTTGCCTGCTCGCGCTGATTTCCTCTCTCTCTTGTCTCTTCCACTCGTAGCGGTGTGCGAGGGGAGCTCTCGGCCGCCGTTGCGCAGAGGGGAAGCGAGCGTGTGCGCTCGTGCTCGCCAGGAGGCGTCCTGGTCGGGGCTCTACGCGACGTTTTGCTTCCTTCTGCCTCCGTTGCCTGCTCGCGCTGATTTCCTCTCTCTCTTGTCTCTTCCATTCGTAGCGGTGTGCGAGGGGAGCTCTCGGCCGCCGTTGCGCAGAGGGGAAGCGAGCGTGTGCGCTCGTGCTCGCCAGGAGGCGTCCTGGTCGGGGCTCTACGCGACGTTTTGCTTCCTTCTGCGTCCGTTGCCTGCTCGCGCTGATTTCCTCTCTCTTGTCTCTTCCACTCGTAGCGGTTGGCGAGGGGAGCTCTCGGCCGCCGTTGCGCAGAGGGGAAGCGAGCGTGTGCGCTCGTGCTCGCCAGGAGGCGTTCTGGTCGGGGCTCTACGCGACGTTTTGCTTCCTTCTGCCTCCGTTGCCTGCTCGCGCTGATTTCCTCTCTCTCTTGTCTCTTCCATTCGTAGCGGTGTGCGAGGGGAGCTCTCGGCCGCCGTTGCGCAGAGGGGAAGCGAGCGTGTGCGCTCGTGCTCGCCAGGAGGCGTTCTGGTCGGGGCTCTACGCGACGTTTTGCTTCCTTCTGCCTCCGTTGCCTGCTCGCGCTGATTTCCTCTCTCTCTTGTCTCTTCCATTCGTAGCGGTGTGCGAGGGGAGCTCTCGGCCGCCGTTGCGCAGAGGGGAAGCGAGCGTGTGCGCTCGTGCTCGCCAGGAGGCGTTCTGGTCGGGGCTCTACGCGACGTTTTGCTTCCTTCTGCCTCCGTTGCCTGCTCGCGCTGATTTCCTCTCTCTCTTGTCTCTTCCACTCGTAGCGGTGTGCGAGGGGAGCTCTCGGCCGCCGTTGCGCAGAGGGGAAGCGTGCGTGTGCGCTCGTGCTCGCCAGGAGGCGTCCTCGTCGGGGCTCTACGCATCGTTTTGCTTCCTTCTGCCTCCGTTGCGTGCTCGCGCTGATTTCCTCTCTCTCTTGTCTCTTCCACTCGTAGCGGTGTGCGAGGGGAGCTCTCGGCCGCCGTTGCGCAGAGGGGAAGCGAGCGTGTGCGCTCGGGCTCGCCAGGAGGCGTCCTGGTCGGGGCTCTACGCGACGTTTTGCTTCCTTCTGCCTCCGTTGCCTGCTCGCGCTGATTTCCTCTCTCTCTTGTCTCTTCCATTCGTAGCGGTGTGCGAGGGGAGCTCTCGGCCGCCGTTGCGCAGAGGGAAGCGAGCGTGTGCGCTCGTGCTCGCCAGGAGGCGTTCTGGTCGGGGCTCTACGCGACGTTTTAGCTTCCTTCTGCCTCCGTTGCCTGCTCGCGCTGATTTCCTCTCTCTCTTGTCTCTTCCACTCGTAGTGGTGTGCGAGGGGAGCTCTCGGCCGCCGTTGCGCAGAGGGGAAGCGTGCGTGTGCGCTCGTGCTCGCCAGGAGGCGTCCTCGTCGGGGCTCTACGCGACGTTTTGCTTCCATCTGCCTCCGTTGCCTGCTCGCGCTGATTTCCTCTCTCTCTTGTCTCTTCCATTCGTAGCGGTGTGCGAGGGGAGCTCTCGGCCGCCGTTGCGCAGAGGGGAAGCGAGCGTGTGCGCTCGTGCTCGCCAGGAGGCGTCCTGGTCGGGGCTCTTCGCAACGTTTTTCTTCCTTCTGCGTCCGTTGCCTGCTCGCGCTGATTTCCTCTCTCTCTTGTCTCTTTTACTCATAGCGGTTGGCGATGGGAGCTCTCGACCGCCGTTGCGCAGAGGGGAAGCGAGCGTGTGCGCTCGTGCTCGCCAGGAGGCGTCCTCGTCGGGGCTCTACGCATCGTTTTGCTTCCTTCTGCCTCCGTTGCCTGCTCGCCCTGATTTCCTCTCTCTCTTGTCTCTTCCACTCGTAGCGGTTTGCGAGGGGAGCTCTCGGCCGCCGTTGCGCAGAGGGGAAGCGTGCGTGTGCGCTCGTGCTCGCCAGGAGGCGTCCTGGTCGGGGCTCTACGCAACGTTTTGCTTCCTTCTGCGTCCGTTGCCTGCTCGCGCTGATTTCCTCTCTCTCTTGTCTCTTCCACTCGTAGCGGTTGGCGAGGGGAGCTCTCGGCCGCCGTTGCGCAGAGGGGAAGCGAGCGTGTGCGCTCGTGCTCGCCAGGAGGCGTCCTGGTCGGGGCTCTACGCACGTTTTGCTTCCTTCTGCCTCCGTTGCCTGCTCGCCCTGATTTCCTCTCTCTCTTGTCTCTTCCACTCGTAGCGGTTTGCGAGGGGAGCTCTCGGCCGCCGTTGCGCAGAGGGGAAGCGAGCGTGTGCGCTCGTGCTCGCCAGGAGGCGTCCTGGTCGGGGCTCTACGCGACGTTTTGCTTCCTTCTGCCTCCGTTGCCTGCTCGCGCTGATTTCCTCTCTCTCTTGTCTCTTCCACTCGTAGCGGTGTGCGAGGGGAGCTCTCGGCCGCCGTTGCGCAGAGGGGAAGCGAGCGTGTGCGCTCGTGCTCGCCAGGAGGCGTTCTGGTCGGGGCTCTACGCGACGTTTTGCTTCCTTCTGCCTCCGTTGCCTGCTCGCGCTGATTTCCTCTCTCTCTTGTCTCTTCCACTCGTAGCGGTTTGCGAGGGGAGCTCTCGGCCGCCGTTGCGCAGAGGGGAAGCGAGCGTGTGCGCTCGTGCTCGCCAGGAGGCGTCCTGGTCGGGGCTCTACGCAACGTTTTGCTTCCTTCTGCGTCCGTTGCCTGCTCGCGCTGATTTCGTCTCTCTCTTGCCTCGACGCAGCCCCCTCTTGACGAGGGTCAGGTAGCCCCCTTCAGGAGCGGCCAACCAAGTGACGACCACCGCGCGAAAGAAGTCCGTAACGTAACCCGCCGTCCGATAAGACAAATGCCGGTCCTTCTGGTAGAAGTCCCGGTCGTTTAGATAAGGTATTGTGGACCACATTATGACGTCGGTGAGCAGTTCAATACCTCCAGTCATAAGTATCATTTTAATGTATATTTTAAACCTGTAACAGAAGACACGGTATATTTCACAAAGTTTCTTACAGTGTCGAATATTCATCCCAACATGACTTACGTTTTCGAATCGATGGTTGTGCCACTTCGTGTCTGTTCATTGCCCGTCGAAGGGTGAGCTGTGATTGAGTTATTTCCCTCTGTATGTCTTGTGCCCAGAGGGATCTGGTCTTCCTCTCTGCGAAGCACAGAGTTTCCTCGTTTGAGATACTGCATCTTTCCCAAGGTCAGACAGAGGCAGATAATGTTGCAGATTACTAGACAGCACATAGGGCCAAAGTAGAATAGAACTGCTCCAGATTTCAAAAATCCCCATGAAATTACTATACCGTATTCTGAAATTTAAAAGATCAAATATAATTGAAACATTAAAATAAACATGTTTTGATTTTTCTTACATACGTTAGTAAGAATACGCACGTAAGATTTTACTTTAATATACGTCACATTTACTTACGTAATATCCGCAAATCACATATCAGAAATTATGACGTAGAAGACTTTTTAACAAAATTGAAGTTCATTGTGATATATCACTGAAATAGAATATGCCATATATGAGTTCTATACGCAAGATATGTGATAATTCTCTTTCTGAAAACTAAAGAGGAATTGGTGCCATTTCATATGTCGTGAGGTTATTACATCTCTGGCTAGAATAAGTACAGTACTGGAAACAAAAATTAATCGGGGCCGTCTGCGGCTAAGTTCAGATTTTGCACGGCTTGGGCTGCCTTTGTCATGAAACAACGCAGGCGGAGCCTCACAAACCATCGTAGCCATTCTCAACGCAGGGGGGGAGTGTCCTAACAAAATTACGTCGTAGAAAATGGCGGGCGCCGCTAGTTCAGATGTGGACGAATTTTCAAATAAAAAAAATACTTGGAAGAAACAGTTATATGAACATGAAAGTAAATTCATTGAAATATATATGAACACATAGCACTTAACCACTGTTAACACAATTCGTTTTGAACAAATTACATTGATATTAGATAAATAACACTGATGTTAGACCAATTAATTTCTTATACACATTTTAATTCCAATATTATTGTCCATACACAATTCACTAACTTTATCAAAATTCCAGTTTACTACAGATTTTTCGAAAAGAAAAACAATTATAATTGCATATTTTCAATTTGTCATATGTTTATTAAATTTGCAAAAATTGTAAAATACTGACTTTGTTAAATCGATAGAGGACTTCTAGGGAACCATTTTAATAAAAGACAGTAAAATTCAAAGACCAACTGTATATTTATCATTAAAGTAACAATTGAACTAGATATTAAGCAATCAATTTGCATCTCTTGTCAAAACTGTTATTTTGCGACATTCATCTCAGGGATGATTTGGGAACACTTCCTGGAAGGAATAGCGCACATTTCTGAATTGTTTGTAAAATTGTTAATTTGCAGTTTTCGTTTCTCTGACATCACACAACCCATCTCACTTTAGAATTGCAAAAATTGGAAATTGTTTATAATTTTACAAAATTGTGCAATTCTTTTTTATTCTCTCATCTCAATTCCCTTTAAACAAGATGCAAAATTCCGCAATCCAACAGGAGCTATCGCCTTTGGTTTTCAAGATACGCAATTGTTTATAGGATCTTAATATCTGATGCCCTCATTTGTTTCAAGACAATTAATTCGCTTTTGGCAGTCAAGTATAAAATTCAAACGTTTTTGCAGTTTCTTGATTTCTGCTGTTTAAATTGTATTAACGATTTCTGACTTACGACAAATCGGTGAAAAATTGTTGCTCATGAGCTGTTTTAACTTTCGAAATTTAATTTCTATTCTTCATGTATCGTTGAAACAGTAGTTTAGTTATGTTGATTCGTCTTGTGTAATAAATATATTGTCTTGCAAATTTCAAAACGCTGAGACTAAATGTTGTCCTGCAACTGTGAAGATTTCTTTGTGTTAGTGTGCAATCTATTCAGTGGTGAAAAGTGTATGCCAATAAGTTTATCGTCTAGCGAAGAAATTGGTTATCAAAAAATTATTTTGCAAAACGCTTTTGAACAGATTGGTGGCACAATAGAACATTTTCATATTTATTCCACGAGGCAAGTTTTAGGCAGCAGATATATTGTGTTTTATTTTTAATTTTGGTGAAATTGGAACACACGTGAATTTTCAAATAGTATTATAAATTTTTTTACCTGTAATGAATAGATCAATAGAGGAATTCAATAATATCTCATTTGCTAATAATTTAAAGAGTAAAAATCTATAGTTGACACCGGGCTGGAGCAATTCTCAACTCTAAGGCAAGCAACGCTTATCATTGGCTCTTAGTAATTCAAGTGGCCTATTCTCGGAAGTTTTCCTCTTTCTCCTCGTCTTAAAAGACATGAGGCGGAGTCTGTAGAATGTGGCACCAATCCACTAACACTTCCCTCCCCTGGAGAACGCTTCGTTACTCCCTTTCGTGGGAACACGTTCTTGTCGTGTATTATATTGTGAAAAATAATTTAAATGCAATATAATAAGGGAACAATAGTTATGTATACATTGTAATGCTACACACTTTTAAATATAGAAATAAGACATGGAACTAAACAGTATGCACAAGTTAATTTTAATGACAGGGCAATTTTGCGATGAAAATGTTTTTTTTTAAATGCATATATTCCAAATTCATATACTTCCTTACATTAACTAACGTTGTTTCCATTTCCATTGAATGGAAGGACATAATATTCCTCACGCGCCTATGTTTTGAAATGACCCTCAGAGAGGTCACTTGCTCGAGTCGCCTTGTTATTGAATCGAACTCTTGAAATGTTCTGTTCTTACAGTAGTTCCCGAAACACGTAAATTCCAACAGGCCATCTCAAACTTATAGTAGTCGCACCCTACATTCAAACATCAGTAGACACCGCGGACTGTGAGGCCGCACGTAAACATTTAAACAAACTTCATTCTCATTCAGGAGCATGCGTTAATCAGTCCAACTTTTTTTGAATCGGAGGGGTTGTGATTCTTGGGGAGATAATAGTGTAGTGGACATGGTAACAACTCTCTGAACCTAAGCGAGTTCGTTTCCTAGCGCGGACAAAACTTTTGGGGATTGGAGACTCTTCTGCGGGCTTCATGAAGTATTATACTATTGCGATTACCAAATAGGCAGTTGTTTATGTATTTTAGGAGTGGCGTTTAACTGATGCCAATGTTATTCTTGATTTGAGCGAGATTGCGGTTTCGAAGTACTCACGGTTCAAGTCATGTCTTATTGCGATCGGAGAGCTGAAGAATACCTGCATTAAGAGTGGACAAATGCCAACTTCAGGGAAAAAAATCCAAAATATCGAAGAGAATATTGATGACTAAAATAAAAGATTGTAAAAAATCGCGATCGTAATAGTTGTGACTGTCAATCAAATAATATCCTAGCAGAATCGATAGCAAGGGCGGCCGGTTTCGACAGCATGGATGTTCCTGTTCCTATTATTCCTTTCGGGCGCCGCCACTCAAAATCGTCGCTGCAGCGGGCAACGAACGAAATTTGAGCGCTGAAACATTCCTGGGAGATAGGTAATTGATTTACGGAAGGGAAGAATGTTTTCATGAGGTTTCTATTAAATAAAACATAATAACTGTTCCAAAAGCACTTATTAATTGGAAAATAGAAAGATTCGTAATGAGAATTTTCTGTGAATAGAATTATAGAATCCCACTAACTATGGGCCACCTCAACTTCTAAACGGTTCCCGATATTGAAGTGCAGTTTTCGTTTAACAATGCGGAATCATGGGGGAAGTAATGTGCGGTAGAGATATAATTCGAAATATTTTTAGTTTTCGAGAAATTTAATTATCTTTGTTTTTTTAAACGGAACCATGTATTTTTTCACTAGCGATAGATAATCATAAATAGACGAATGCAGTGATATAACATACGTTAATGTTTTGCTAGTATTTTGAGTATAAAATTATACTTTCAGACATGTGATTTTAAACTAAACGTACGAGCTTTCCTATTAGCAATCGTTGCAACTGTCGCATTTCGGGAAGGTTGCCTTCGCGGCGCCGGCACTTTTGCGAGAACAGGGAAAGGTCGCGAAGGCCACTTTCCCCAAAAGCGACAGTGTCGACGGCTGCAAGAGGAAAAATTGCACGTTTAATTTCAAATCTCAAGTCTCATAATATAAATATATAAAAACGGGTTTATACGTTTATATTATTATCGGATTTTTACATGTTTAGAATACAATTCTTATGTGATTAGATGTATCAGAAAAAAGGTTGTAAATATTATTTTATCGTATTAAAGGTATTGAAAAAAAATGGTGTCTTACGTGTAATACGTAAAATGGTGTAAGAATTAGTGCTATTTACTAATTTAAAAGAATTCAATGAAATGGAGAATTAGTTCACTACCAATGCGTGAACTATTTTTTTTCCATTTAATTCCAAAATATCAAAAAAATACTAATACAGCCTTAGCAATCCGCTTTTATTCATGTAATTCTTCAATAATTACAAAGTTAATTGTGAATGAACTTAAGTTAGTTAAGTAATTGAAATTAATTAAATTAAGTTTAAAAAATTAAAGACAATTGAAATATTTTATTGAAGTTTCTCAAGAAAACGATTCAGTCTATCAGGACGGAGATGCGGAGGTACGCTTTCGCTAATTGTAAATGGTGTCTTACCATTGTAAGACAGATAATTAACGGACGCAGAATGTTGCCTGGGAAGTGGGAAAAAATGAATATGACACAACACAGTCGCTTAATGTCTTCATTCGACGACTTTCTTGCTATCGAAATATCAAAATATTTTAAAAGATACCATTAGAATTCAGCGTCATTTGTTATCTTAAAGTTCTCGATAAATGGATAAAGACGTACTTTTTTCGTTGGGACTCATCTGGGCTTTAACTTATCACACGGTAAAGAAGTTCTTTGGTTCAATGATGTGTTTATATAATTTTTATTAGACAAACAATATTTTCTATTTTTTAATCCCAGATCAGTGAATGTCAGGGAATTTAAGAAGTGAATGAATCTGCTTTCTTAGTGTTTAAGGGTAGATAGATAGATAGATATTTATTATTCTGCAGGTAGGTATACACAACCTGGTGGCAGAACTCTACAATTTACACATGACTAATATTAACTTTAAATTATTTAACAACGTAACTTCAAATTATTTAAAGACATAATAATGATAATAATAATAATAATAATAATAATAATAATAATAATAATAATAATAATAATAATAATATGCTAACAATAATAGCCTTAACTACATTTTTTGGTTGACCTGCACAGTTATTTGAAACTATTAAATACAAGATTACACGAATTTTTAATTACACTTCACTTCACTTCACTTCACTTCTCAACATTTGAAATTCACTTCTCTTTCTACTTCTATACTGCACTACACTGCACAACACTTCACCACACTTCAATACAATACTACTTCGAATATAATTATATATTTAGAACAGGAACGCATTTAATAGTAATTAACACAATAATAATAGCAATAAAATATCAATAATAATCAAATATAACTGATATAATAATCCAACTTACTAAACTAATAAAGCTTACAAATACCATTAGTTAATTTATTTTTAAATCTTTGAACACCTAGAGGAAAGGGTTCCAAGGCTGTCGCAGGTAACTTATTCCAGTCCGTTATTGTTCTATTTGTAAATGAAAATTTTCCAACATCTGTTCTCTGTGGCCTAAACTGAATTTCATGCTTGTGATCCCCTCTACTAAAGTACGAAGGTCTACCCAATCGGATGTAGATATCTTTCCAAGCTGGATAACCGGCATACGCTTTGTACAGGGCACAGAGTCTTGCCTTAACTCTCCTAATTTCTAGAGACTCCCATTCAACATTCTTCCTATTCCCTCGGAAAGTAAGTTTATACGCTCTTCTCTGTAATCTATTCAAATATTCCTTTTGGGAATTTCTATAAGGGTCCCAACAAACAGCCCCGTATTCCATTA
>BLKR01012044.1:0-24343 GCA_011170035.1 Teleogryllus occipitalis | reverse complement strand
GTCTGTCTGTCTGTCTGTCTGTCTGTCTGTCTGTCTGTCTGTCTGTCTGTCTGTCTGTCTGTCTGTCTGTCTGTCTGTCTGTCTGTCTGTCTGTCTGTCTGTCTGTCTGTCTGTCCGTCTGTCCGTTTGTCTATACGTTTATCTATACGTTTATCTGTCCGTTTATCTGTCCGTTTGTCTGTCCGTCTGTCTGTCCGTCCGTCTGTCCGTGTCTGTCCGTTTGTCTATACGTTTATCTATACGTTTATCTGTCCGTTTGTCCGTCTGTCCGTCTGTCTGTCCGTCCGTCTGTCCGTTTGTCTATACGTTTATCTATACGTTTATCTGTCCGTTTGTCTGTCCTTCTGTCGGTCCGTCTGACTGTCGGCCCGTCTGTCTGTCGGTCCGTCTGTCTGTCTGTCCGTCTGTCTATCCGTCTGTTTGTCCGTCTGTCTGTACATCTGTCTGTCTGTCTGTTTTTCCATCCGTCTTTCTGCTCGTCTTTACGCCAGTCCGTTCGTCCGCCCGTGCGTTGGTTTTTCTGTTTGTCGTTTTGTCTGTTTGTCCGTCTGTACGTTCGACCGATAATGCGAGAACACACGTTCTTTTGTAGCCCCAGTGTCTTTGCTTGCTCGCCTCCCGAGGCCGACGCGCCGCCCCAATCTCCTACTTGCGTGTGCTTGCGCAGGGAGGTGTTCGTGGACGGACGCGCGCTGCTGCCTGACGCGCTGACGCCGGCCTTCATCAACACGATGCTGGTGCCGCTGGCGGGCGCGCGCCTGCCCCGCGACCGGGACCCCGCCCTGCGCGCCACCGGGCGCATGGTGATGCTCTTCCAGACGGCCTTCGACACCACGTGCGGCTTCGTGTCGCTGCTGCCCTGGCTGCGCCACCTCTTCCCGTACCTCTCCGGCCACCAGAGCAACGTGCGCAGCACCGCCCACCTGCAGGGCCTCTTCAGGGTAACTCTTGTTGCTGTTCTCCTTTTCCGTGCCCACCTTGCTCCTCGCCGTATTTCTCTCCCTTCCCCTCCTCCTACATCCTCTCTTCCTCCTCGTGCTTTTACTCATCCCCCTCACCGGGAGCGGTAGCTCAGTGCATCAACTGATGGCACTGCAGCGTCTCTGACCGGGAGGTCTTAGGTTCGAGTCCTGACGGCGGCAGGATTTTCGACACTAGCTTTTCAGTCGCTGTCTGGAGGAGAATTCTAGCGGCCGGCTGCTCTGATCGGTAGTTTTCCGTGGTTTCTCCGATCAACAGTACCCTACCAAACGGGCCACGGACCGCGCGCGATCTTTCCTTCCTCTTCCTTGTCCTATCCTCTCCCCTTACACACACTCTTACACTAACATGCACTACACTACCACATATTCCGGGACACCGGTCGGGAGCTTCGAGCTTGTCCCGGCTGGGGCGGTGCCCCGCTGGTGGGAGAGACCTGGTTAGGGGGAACTCCACTAGCCGACGGTAGGTCGGCGCCGGATCTCGCCATCCCGTAGGGGGAAGATCACCGCCATATCTCGAGAAAAACATGCACTGTACTAACGGGAGTAATGACCAAAGCAGTTGACGTGCCCGGAAACACGAACAAATCGATCAATCATCCTCCTCTTTCTACTTCTGGTTTTCCTCATCCTTTTTCCTTTTATCCTTTTCCATGTCCCTATTTTCCCTCTCGTTGTTCGTGTTCTTTTCCTGTATCTTCTCCTTAACACTCATCTCCTCCTCCTTATTTTTCTTCTTACCCTTCGTATTTTCCTCTCATTCGTTCTCCTTTTTGACATAACATCCTCTTCCTTCTCATCTTTTTCATTCTACACCTTCTTCTATTCCTTAATATTCTATTACATTTATTTTTCCTCTGCTGCCACATCATCCACCTCTTCCTACTTCTTCTTTTTCTTCTTCTTCTTCTTCTTCTTCTTCTTCTTCTTCTTCTTCTTCTTCTTCTTCTTCTTCTTCTTTAGTGTCAATTCCTGACGGAGATGTTAGATATCAAGTGAAAAAAGCTTTTACATTGTGTATGTGGGGGGAGAATTGAAGCTCTTGGGGCAGTAACGAGATAGCAGACCTTCCACTATTCGTAAATGTTATCTCTCAATTTTGGGTAAAGTGTGTCTCATCTTACTGCCAAAAGCCCCTCATAAATATGAACAAGACATATAAAGTTAACTTACACCGACAGAGATAGAAATAAACTCAATAGATTCAGAAATATTAGTCAACTTACACCAATATTGAGAATGAGATAATTACATTTACAAACAGTGGGAGACTAGATGTAGCTTTTTCTGTTACTCCCCTAAGCCCTTCTATTATGACATGTGAATGATGATTTACATCAATATTTTTTGAGAATGAAAAACGTTGTCATTGCCAACACCTTTTTTTTAAGATTGTTGTGAATGACAAAATTATTTGCAACGTCGCCTTTTAGTCTCACATTTCGAATGCTAACAACACCAATAAATCAATATATTGTCAACGTTTTCCAGTTTGTCTTTTCATGTCTCGCCGCTTGTGCTTCTAAAGGCTGAGAACTTCGGTTTTGCTGTTCTGCGGCTCTTCTCTCGCACTTCTTCTGGCTATCAGAGCATAGACTAAAGAGATAATTCTTTACTCTATGATCAGAGAGTCCCAGAACTGCAGAGTTGGACATGTGGCCGTTAGGCGATACATGCAAACTCCCAAGGGGCGCGTAGACTTCGAGAACTGATATCTAGATTAACTGTACTTTTCAATTAGATACTATATCGACCGTCAAAAACGAAAGTGATATTATTTTTAACAATGAACTTCAATGCATTATTTACCATTTGGACTGTATAATTCTAAACAACCTGTAAGAAGCACAAGCTTCTGAGTCAATGATCCCTCATCTCGATCAGGTTTTTCGTCTAGTTTCCCTGATCTCTTGAGCAAATGCTGAGACGGTCCCCTGTTTGTTTCTAAGCATAAATGTAATTTCATTATCTGTGCAAATCTTTTAGAATTCAGTGGTAAATATAGTTATTCACATTGTCGTTCTCCATGTGGTCGTAGCTGTAAGTATTATTCCTTCATAGAATACACGATGGAAAGGATAAGAACCCAAATCTACAGCTGTATTGCCCTTGAAAATAGATTTTATTACATGGGAGCGAATATTTTGTTAACATTTCTTCCCCAAAACCCTCATTTCTTTCTGTTTTCACAATTCAACTTGTATATGACGTAGAGTAGGGATTCCAGAATTAACAAAACGTCCACCAAATACACTGTTCCCCGTAGCACGTCACACACTGTTTTTGATATGAAATTAAGTAAACAAAAAGACAAACAGACCGACTAACTGACAAACTGTCTGAAAAATTGACTGACAAACTGTCTGAAAAATTGACTGACAAACTGACTGGAATGGAAAACCATGGAATTTACGTCTTTTGTGTTTCCCCAAAATCAAAATATTTTTATGTGAAAGCCACTTGTGTTAAGTGGAAAGGTCAGTAATTAAAACTTAGCAAAGAGCATAGGTTTTGGGAGGAAGAAAAAGCAATCAAGGTAACATATGTATGGAATCATTAACGACTATCAGAGATTATATCGAACTGTTCGTTGAAGTCTCTGTCGTGAGCGTTGAGAATTCTAACTGAACGTTCTACTCTCTCTTGGAATTTCCCACTCTTCTCCTTTGCTTCAGATATTAAGAAATAGCTACGGAATACAATTTTCCTTCGTTCTGTTAAATATTATAGACGATTTACCGGATATTATTATATTTCTCCATGTTGTAAAATTTACTATTTTAGGAGTTATTGTTTCCATATTTATTTTATAATTTATATTGCCTCACAAATGGCAAATGAATGGATTTTAAATTATTGGTAATTAACATTATTCTTACATGCAACATTATGCCTTACGTAGTTGTAATTGATTCTTATTTACAGATAACGTTTTGGAGTGGTATTTTAGCTCTAAAACTTAGGTTGTAGTTTTTCCATTTCATTTTCATTCAAGAATTGTCAACATACCATTTTTAAATTACTGAAAGTTGGGAAGTTGTTTGGGACATTGAGTATTCGACGTTAATAATTATTGCATCTGTTTCAGAACGTCTTCAACGATCACAAGACAACTTTCACGGACACTCACATGCGCGATTTCTGTGACGTGTATCTGCGTGAATTAGAAAAACTTAAAAAAGAAGGTGATCTGGAAAAATCTTCATTCTCTGGTGAGCATCACTATTTTTTATTACTCTCTTTCGGAATATATTGATAAAACGTGGTTTAAAACGAATATAATTCTTTATGATTTTGAGTATCTTATGAAGTGGATTACAAATTTCAATACTTATGGAAACAAGATAAACTAACAGTTACAGTGAATAATCATACTTTTTTGTTTGAGATCACTTTTTACTTCCCGTTGTTAATTCTCGGATTGAAATTTTTTCTTCTTCTCGTGCGAGTGGAACCACGCAATACGACGTCTCTCACACCCAAGCTTCGATCTTCTTCAATCTTGCCAGTCATTTTCTTCGATGTTACGATCTCTCATTGTTTGGCGCACACCAATCACACCATGTGAGTCTTTCTCTATCCCTCTCTGTGCATTGGTACCTGCCACCTCTTGTTTTCTTGCCAAGCTTGTCATCATGTCAGTCCGGCTTATTACAACTTTACTTGTCAAGCAAAGTAATTGCTGACAAGTACTGACAAGCAAAGTAATTTTCACTTTATTAACAATATTTTTATTCCATATTATTGAATACAATTGCCGTACATCAAATTTTCCTTGCCGAATGCGATGTTTAATTTATCTTTACTGTCTATGGTCTGTTAAAATTACTCCTACATACTTGTACGTCTGAGAGCCCTTAACCACCGAGCCATCTTTCGTTACTAAATCTTCTCCTGTCCTTCCTACAACCATGTACTCTGTTCTTTTGAAATTGATTTTCAAACCCCATTTTCTATTCCCTATTTAACTTTCTTAACATATAATGCTCATCGTCTTAATATTCTGCAAATATCACTTGGTCATCTGCAAAATTTTGGGAACATAACGTATTGTCCTTTAATTTTTTCCCATCTTTTCTCTTCCATTGGTGAAGCTCTTTTCACATTTGTTCTTCCATTTTTTTTAGAGTTTCTTCTAGATATATTTTGAACAGGGTTGGTGCAATAAGCACCCCTGTCTTAGCAAATGCGAAAGTGTCCATATACATACATGTGTGTGTGTATAATATATACACACACACATATATATAATTCGTGTATACGAATTGAAATTTAAAAGTTTAAATAGAATTTCCACGGAAATAAAGTT
Organism: Teleogryllus occipitalis; assembly: GCA_011170035.1. Classification (NCBI taxonomy): domain Eukaryota; kingdom Metazoa; phylum Arthropoda; class Insecta; order Orthoptera; family Gryllidae; genus Teleogryllus; species Teleogryllus occipitalis. The sequence goes on along the minus strand of BLKR01012044.1, from coordinate 19,051 downwards.
TCATTAAAAAATATACTGAATTCGTAGCAGTTATAGAAGTTATATGTGAGAAGGCGGGAAAACGATTATTTTCGGTTGATGTGCGTACAACGATTATTAGTTGGCTTCATCTCTTTTTAATTTTTATATAAAAATGTTCAATTATATTGCTCAACAAACATTTTTGTGCCTAAGACATTAAACTTTTTCTTGGATATTTTGATGTCACTGATTGCAAAAGATACATTATTTTTGCCCTATCAGCTCTAGTTTTGTAAATACAGAATTATCATCATACACCCCACTTCCAAACTGTGTGTGCTTGAATTTGGGAGTGTCAGTGGCATGTGGACATAAAATATTTACTTTATTTGTGTTAATTTGTTGTAAAATAAAATAAATTTGGTTTTATAAATGAAATGTATTAATTAGATAATTGTAAATCAAGAAATTGCTCATCAAAATGTTTTAAAAATTCACGAAATCAACCATTTATTCAGGACCCAAAAGGTTTTTTTAAATAGATTGTTTTAGAGTGACTAATTCCGTAGCAGTCCCGCTGCATGTTCCTACAGTAGTCTGGGATAATATGTGTATCCCATTTTCTTGGTGTCTCTCTTACATTGGTGAAGATCTTAGTGAAATCGTTCTCCTTACTCTTCACTTAGATCAAGTGATGAAAAGCAATCCAAGTAGCTCTGTAGGTAAAATACCTTAATACGCATTGCAGCCAAGCACATGGAAATTAAAAAGCATTGTTTCTACTAATTGTGGAAACTTTTCTGCTTTATACTTTCCTAGAAAGTTTTTCACAACTGAAACAAAAGACGACTTGGCACTAGATTCATTTGCGCTCATAGATTCCAAGAAAAATTGAATCACTTACGTGGTCTCTTATTTTAGAACCATAAAAAATCCCTGCTTTCAGTTTCTCGTTGGTCCCGGAAATGTATGGAATATTTCGTACATTGTAAACACAAACGTTCCCATCTCCAACGACTACAAATTATTAAGACTACAAATTAAAAAGAACAAAAATGATAAAGAAGATTAAACCATAAAATACATAAGTTCTAAAATAACTGTAAGTGCATACATCTGTTCATTTATTTTTATTTATTTATTTTACGTCAAAAAAACAGTTAAAAACTGCGTATGACGTGCTATGGGGAAAAGTGAATTGTGTGCACATTTTCAAAATTCTGTGATCCCTACACTAAGTCATATACTACTTAAATTTTGAATTTTTGAAAGGGAGAAAAAAAACTCCCATGTAATAAAATCTATTTTCTAGGATAAACAAGCAATAAATTTTGAATTTTGAAAGGGAGAAAAAAAACAAAAAAACTCCCATGTAAAAAAATCTATTTTGAAGGGTAAATAAGCAATAAATTTTGAATTTTGAAAGGGAGAAAAATACAACAAAAAACTCCCATGTAATAAAATCTATTTTCAAAGATAAATAAGCAATAAATTTTGTTCTAGTGTAAACTCTTTGGTTGCGTTCTTTTATTCTGCAGTTTTAGCAGGTCTTCGTAATTGAACATAGACAAAGGCATATGACATCACGAAATGAAAAGGAACAACGTGATAAACTTGCTAAAACTTCGTAATAAAAGAAAGTAACCTTTGAATAAGTAGATGGAACTAAATTGGGCTATCGAACCAGTAATACTATCCTTGGATTAAACTAATGGCGTATTGTATTTCCAACAATATTTCTCATTAATAAAGGACAGATAATGTACTTCAACATACTTTATTAATCAAAAATATTGTTGGAATCCGAACAATTTCATACATTTTTCATAAATAATTTGTGGGAAAATGTTACTGAAATTGCCAATGGTTAATTTAATGTCAGTCGAGAACATGTTGGAATCGTCCCTCCGTGTTCGTCACGTGTCGTGTGCTTTTGGTTGCAGAGGAGCAGTTCCTGCTGTCGGTGATCGACTTCTTCGTCCCGGCCGCCAGCGCCGTCTCCTCCACGCTGGTGTTCGCCCTCATGTTCATGCTGCACCACCCGCGCGTGGCGGAGCGCGTGCAGCAGGAGCTGGACCACGTGGTCGGCCGCTCCCGCCTGCCGCATCTCGACGACCGCGCCGCGTCAGTTCTTATTTATTACGTTGTGCATTGACGGAACCATGCCGACCTGAATGGCTGAGGTGGCTAAGGCGTGTATGTCAGCTCTTCGGTCTGAAGGGTCGTGGGTTCGAGTACCGCCGTGGGCATGTTTGTTTGTCCCTTGTCTTTCATGTTCGTGTGTTGACGCGAAAAGTCTCGAGTCTGCTGACCACAGACCGAGGAGCACGCAAGTGTGTCTAGTGTAAATGTTAATATGTGTCCCCATGAGGGACTCAGTAAATACCCGACGCGAATAGTCGAAATCGTCATCTCCTGAAATATGCAAAAAGTCGCCGGAAGAAAAAGAAATGTGTATAGAACCATGATGCAAAGACACGGATGAAATATTCTAGTGCTCCGACTTTTGCTCGTTCTATGCAGCACCAGACATGAACACAACTCGGGCACTTTGTTTCAAAACCCAGGCCAGTTGCTGACCATGCTCCATGGCAAGCGAGAAGTGCTGAGAAACATTTTGAAAGTGGCATGAAGGGGCAATATTCAACTGTGACCAACCAAAAATAGCAGGATAAAGTTGTATTAAAATAAAAGATGCAATATTTTTTTAAATGCTTCATATATGTGTTTCAATGACTTGAAACAAAGTGATAATTTTTGTATGTGGCTACATTTAAAATGGCCGCTAATATTGAAACGTTGTTAACTTGTGCATGGAGCTCATTGGCTGAAGCCGACTAGGCTGCACCCATGTCTTTGCATTGTGAAAGTACTGATGCGATGCTCTCCATCATCAAATACATTTATTGCTGTGCTTCATCCAATCCTACATTCAGTTCAAAGCCAAATCTTTACATAAGAAATATACTGCCAGAGGAGAAATTCTCGAGCGACCTCCACGCCGCTCAACCTCGAGGGGGGAGGGGCAGGGGGGAGGGGGCTGTTCCCCTGGGGCGTCCAGGCTGGGCAGGGGCGGGTCCATTCCCGATGGCGGTACAGACACGCAGGGTTGCTTTTTTTATTCAAAGCTTTAAATAAAATGGCAACAAATTTCGGAGGAAATTAAAAATTGTTAAACTAACATTACCGTTACACTAACGTTACTTTTAATTTTAATGTTTTTGAAGTATTTTGGAAACAATTGTTTTAGAAAAAATGTTCCTAACCCTTATCGTTACCCACGTGGAAGAATCGACTCACTATACCGAAACAATGAAATGGGGACCTTTAAGCTACTACCGTAGTTGCAGAGTACGCTAACGCTTTTAAGGCCCAATTGACGCTTCGCTATATATGTTCAAGTTGGCCGCAGAACGTCGACCTTCTACCTCTGCGATGAGAAAAGACATGAGTCTGCGCAGAAAGAGACATGAGTCTGTTCATCTCATAATTCCCGATGCATTTTGTACTACAATACATTATTTTCAGTTCATACAGACATAGGTTAAGTGATAAGCCCCAAAAGTAATATTTAGCAACTTTTTCACAAGACTGCATATTTCTCTGAAATATTTCAGAAATAAAATTCGATTTAAACATTTAATAACCCCAATTCAAACCCCCAAATAAAATTAAACAAATCCAACGTTTCACAAGCACAAAAGTGACACGTTTCCCAAATCAATGCTTCAGGCTGCCATACACGGAGGCCACCTTGAGGGAAACAATGCGACGAGCCACATTGGCTCCCATCAGCGTCCCGCATCGCACCACCGAAGACACCAAGTTCATGGGCTACGACTTGCCCAAGGTGAGTTCACATTGTTTTTCCATTGCCTTCACAGTTACGATAATATTTTAGTCTTAATTTCTCAATTCTACAATTCCGCATAAGCGCACTTACAAAGCAAATGAATTTAATACAGTGTAAAAATTGATTTCAATATAACAATTCTCCGTTTCACTTCGCATTTATTACTTTCCGTTTAGTTTATTTTATTATAGTGTAGAAAAATTTATATGGAACAATGTTATATTTTTTCCTTAGGACTCGATGGTGATCACGTGTCTGTGGAGCATGCACATGGACAAGGAGTTCTGGGGCGACCCAGAGGCTTTCCGACCTGAGCGCTTTCTGGACGACCAAGGTCAGCTGCTCAAGAAGGACCCCACACTGCCCTTCGGCGCAGGTAGGGCACTCACTGAGAATGAGGTGTATCAGAGTAATTTAGTGGCTGGAGAACTTGCTGGGCGACCGAGCCAGCTGTTCAAGACCCCCACGCTGACGTACGAGGTAAAGCTCTTAAAGAGCAGCAGGTGAACGAGAATAACAGAGTGGTTGTAGAACTTCGGAGAAGTTCCTGGGCCAAGTGTTCAAGAAGGATCCCGCAATGACATATAGCACTCATTGAGAATCAGGTGTATCAGAATAATATTGGGGCTGAAGAACCTGAGATAACCTCCAGAATTAGCAGGAATAGCTTCTCAATAAGTCCTTAATGTCTAACTCTACATACTCATACAGCTCCAGATGTACATTTGCATTTTCTAGCCCCTCTGGAGGTCCTAAATGCTTGTTCGGTGAGCAGGGCCAGCTGATGAAGTAGTTAGGTTCCTCTCAGATTTCTATAAACGTTATCGTGGCTGTGTAACATCGAAGGACTTACCCGTCGAGCAAGCCCGTTTCTGAAGAAGCACTTCACGCCGCCCTAATTTGCGGAAGAGCTCTAATTGACATTCAGAGAGCGTAAGGCGCGGAATGTGCATGTGCACATATAGTGTGGTCTACTCGATGTCAGTACTGCATGTCAATCCAAGCCCCCGATTCCTTCGACGGAAATTCTTGGGCAAATTCTCCGAGGAGTAGTCTACCGTTGCCTTTTCGAATAAGATAGGTTTTAACAAATATTTTATATTTTTAAAAGTTAATCTGTACTAAACATGTAAAACTAAATCTAGATTCTGTAAAAATTATATTGTATATAACAGTATTGAGAACTAAACTTTTAATGGTTGGAGCAAAGCCTACTTTCTCTGCTAAACTATTTGAATGAACGTTCAATAATGAAGTTAGAAGACTTTTTTTTTCTTATTTAAGGTCGCATCAACATCTAGGTCATTAGCGACCACTATTGAAGTTAACTGTAAGGTAATTATGAAGATGAAACGATCTGGTAATGATAAGAGGTGAAAGGACGAACACAAATACAACCATGACTCGAACCCGCGACCCTTCGGTCCGAGATCGCTACACTACTGCCTTAGCGATTTCGGCCATCGGATCGGCATGTTAGAAGATTCTGATGACACTTTGTATTCGTTTGCCCATTCCACGCCCTTTAGAAGACGTTTTTAGATAAATATTGTGCGTAAAAGGGGACTCTTCTTTCTAATAAATCATTCCACGCAATTGCGAGGTTATCGGTTTGATAATTCACCCGTTTATTCAGCCCACGGAGTATGACATCATATTGCGTAGCCAAAATCTGGAAGATTGGAGTTCGCCGTGGTTCATTTCCCCTACGAGTTACTTAAGAGCAAGTGAGGGCAAGAAATTAACGAAGAGTGACATTTGTTTGAAACAAAGCCCGCCTTAGCACACGAGAAGTGACAATTCGCCGATCTTTGTCCGACACCAAGCGACGCCGCAAAATTTCATATTATTGCCCATCATTTTCGGGGTTCTCCAAGTATTATTTATCTTAAATATGTCAGCACATGTTTGCCCGTCAACCAATTCTGATGACATTGTTAGCTTGAATAAGGAATCGTAAATGGTGTTTATGCTTACTCTAAACAACCGTTTTTGTGGTATTTTGGAGTCGTAATTTAATGTACATGGCAGTTTTGCTTCACACGATATTATCTATGAAAACATTAGAAATATAGAAAATAAACACTTTTTCATTGAAATATTGAGTATTTGTGGGTCATAATTTCTCAGAACGTTACTTTTTATGCATCTGTTGTACCCTACAACCTGGTAAAGAGGCCGAAAGACAGAAACGGGATAATTATATCACAATCAATGAGTCCTATCATTGAAACCATGTATTCGTGATTTTCTGTGTGTATTTTTTCGATGTAAATAAATAATTTGCTCGTACAAAATAAATATCTTTGTTCCTGGCAAATACGGCATTTACCATCTTGGAAAGTTTTAAGAATGGCTTTATCATAATGTGTTATCAACGCCTGATCTCTAGAAGCTATAAAACTGCTTCCGATTCCGACTTCATTCTTTCCCTTTTAACACACATAAATGATTCATCTTTGTTGATCTGCGCATTTTCAATTCTTTTTTAGATACACTCCATGGAGTGGTTTGTCACATTTCATGTTATGTAGCATTAGAGGTTCAATGTCTCTGTTATTATGCGTGTCTTGCATGCTCTTATTCGCAATGCTTCTTGCTTTACTCACAATACCTCTGTTTCTCATTCTTCGGTCAGATTTCGTGACTTCCCTCTAATGTGGGTCATCTTGCCTGCTAACTACCTACTTTACCGACTATTGCATTGTGCCAGGTGGCTTCAATTTGTCTGAGTCCTCTCCCTCCTGACTGTTTTGCTAACTGAATCGCTGACTGAATCGTGTACCTCCTGTATGCCTTGCTGACATCGCTGACTCACCGCTGTTCCTCTTGTCTGCCTTGTTAATTGAATCACCGACGAATGGTGTTCCTCCCGTGCGCCTGTCTGCCTTGTTGATTGAGTGGCTGACTGTCGGCTGTTCTTCCTGTCTGTTTTGCTGACTGAATCTTGTACCTTCCATATGCCTTACTGACATCGCCGACTGACCGCTGTTCCTCCTGTCTGCCTCGTTAATTGAATCACCGACGAATGGTGTTCCTCCTGTGCGCCTGTCTGCCTTGTTGATTGAGTGGGTGACTGTCTGCTTTGCTGTTTGAATCTTGCACCTCCCGTATGCCTTACTGACATCGCCGACTGACCGCTGTTCCTCCTGTCTGCCTCGTTAATTGAATCACCGACGAATGGTGTTCCTCCTGTGCGCCTGTCTGCCTTGTTGATTGAGTGGGTGACTGTCTGCTTTGCTGTTTGAATCTTGCACCTCCTGTATGCCTTACTGACATCGCCGACTGACCGCTGTTCCTCCTGTCTGCCTCGTTAATTGAATCACCGACGAATGGTGTTCCTCCTGTGCGCCTGTCTGCCTTGTTGATTGAGTGGGTGACTGTCTGCTTTGCTGTTTGAATCTTGTACAGTACTGGAAACATAAATTGATCGCGGCCGTCTGCGGCTAAGTTCAGCTTTTGCACGGCTTGGACAGCCCTTGTCATGACGAAACGTCGCAGGCGGAGCCTCACAAACCATCGTAGCCAATCTCAACGCAGGGGGGAGTGCCCTAACAAAATTACGTCGTACAAAATGGCGGGCGCCGCCAGTTCAGATGTGGAAGTATTTTCAAATGAAAAATACATGAAAGAAACACTTCAATGAACATGAAAGTAAATTCATTGAAATATATATGAACTCATAGCACTTAACCACTGTTAACACAATTCTTTTTTAAGAAATTACATTGATGTCAGATAAAATAACACTAATTTTAGAACAGTTACGTTCTTATAGATATTTAAATTCCAATATTCTTGTCCAACCGCAATTTATGAACTTTATCAAATGACCAGTTTACTACAGAATCTTGCGATAAGAAAAACGATTATAATTGCATATTTTCAATTGTTCATATGTATATTACATTTGCAAAAATGCAAAATACTGTCTTTCTCGAATCGTTAGGACTTCTAGGGAACCATTTCAATAAGGGAAAGTAAAATTCAAAGACCAGCTGTATATTTATCATTAAAGTAACAATTAAACTAGATATTAAGCAATTAATTTGCATCTCATGTCAAAATTGTTATTTTGCTATCATCAAATCAGGGGCAATTTGGGGACAATCCCCGGCAGGAATAGAGCACATTTCGGAATTGTTTATAAAATTGTTAATTGTTGCAAAATTGTTAATTCGCAGTTTTTGGTTCTGGGACATCAGAAAACCCTTCTCACTTTAGAATTGCAAAAATTGGAAATTGTTTATAATTTTACAAATTTTGCAATTCTGTTTTATTCTCTCATCTCATTTCCCTTTACACAAGATGCAAAATTCCGCAATCTAACCGGAACTATCGCCTTTCGTTTTCGAGATATGCAATTGTTTATAGGATCTTAGCGTCTGATGACAACCCTCAGTTGTTTCCAACCCCCAATGCATTCGATCTTGGCTGTCAAGTATAAAATTCAAATAGTTTTGCAGTGTCTTGCTTTCTGCTGATTAAATTGTATTAACGATTTGTGACTTACGACAAATCGGTGGAAATTGTTGGTCATAAGCGGTTTTTTACTTTCGATTCTTCATGTATCGTTGACACACGTTTTATTATAAATAAATTCTCTGGCAAATTTCAAAACGCTGAGACGAACTGTTATCCTGCAAATTTGATGATTTCTTTGTGGTTGAATGCATTCTATTCAGTGGTGCAAAGTGTATGCCAATAAGTTTAACGTCTAGCGAGGAAATTCATTATCAACAAATTATTTTGCAAAATGCTTTTGGACAGAGCGGTGGCATGAGAGATCATTTTCGTATTTATTCCACGAGGCAAGTTTTAGGCAACAGATACATTCTGTGTATTAATTTTAATTTTGGTGAAATTGAATCACATGTGAATTTTCAAATACAACCATACATTTTTTACCTGTAATCAATATATCAATAGAGAAATTCAATGATGTCTCATTTGTTAATAATTTAAAGAGTAATAATGTGGATTTGACACCGGGCTTGAGCAATCCTTAACTCTAAGGCAAGCAACGCTTATCATTGGCTCTTCTAGTAATTCAAGTGGCCTAGCCTCGGAAGATTTCCCCGTTCTCCTCGCCTTAAAAGGCATAAGAGGCGGAGTCTGTAGAAAGTGGCACCAATTCAATAACACTTCCCTCCCCTCGAGAATGCTTCGTTACTCCCTTTTGTAGGAACACGTTCTTGTCGTGTATTAAATTGTGAAAAATAATTTAAATTCAATATAATAAACGAATAAGAATTTCTTTGCATTGTAATGCTACACACATTTAAATATAGAAATAAAACATGCAACTAAACAGTATACACATGTTTTAGGAAGACGAAACTTCTTTCTTATTATAACACTCATTTGTATACTTTTCACAGACAATATTGAGAAGTACACCATCAGTCTGATGATTTGTTCTGTAATAATCGATCTTATACCTAATTGACATGAAATGATAGAAATTTCTAACGTCTGGTATTGGAAATTAAGCATGAGCTCAGTTAATTTTAATGAGAGAGCAATTTTGTGATGAAAATATTTTTTTAATGCATATATTCCAAGTCCATATACATCCTTACATTAATTAACGTTGTTTCCATTTCCATTGAAGGCAAGGACATAACATCCCTCACGCGCCTATGTTTTTAAATGACTCTCAGAGAGGTCACTTGCTCTAGTCGCCGTGTTATTGAATTGAACTCTTGAAATGTTCTGTTCATACAGTAGTTCCCGAAACACGTAAATTCCAACAGGCGATCTCAAACTTTTAGTAGTAGCACCCTACTTTCAAACATTAGTAGATACCGCGGACTGTGAGACCCCACGTCAAGTTCGAAACATACTTCATTGTCGTTCATGAGCATGTGTTAATCTGTCCAACTTTTTTTGTGTCGGAGGGGCTGTGATTCTTGGAGAGATAATAGTGTAGTGGACATGCAAACCACTCTATGCACCTAAGCGAGTTCGTTTCCTAGTGTGGACAAAACGTTTGGGGATTGGAACCCTTTCTGCGGACTTCATGAATTATTATAATACTGCGATACCGAATAATGCGTCCTATTATCATTATAGTTTTAATTCAATTTTTTGTCTTTCATTTTGTTTGAATTTTAATCAGTTTTCTGTTTCTTATATAATTTTGTTAATGTATTTTAGAAATGGGGTTTAACTGATGCCAATGTTATACTTGATTTAAGCTAAATTGCTGTTTCCAAGTACTCGCAGTTCAAGTCACGTCTTATTGCGATCGGTGAGCTGAAGAATACCTGCATTAAGAGTGGACTGACAATATGCCAAGCTTCAGAAAAAAAATTTCCGGATCTCGAAGGGAATATTGATGACTAAAATAAAAGATTGTAAAATGTCGCGATCGTAATAGTTGTGACTGTCAATCAAATAATATCCTAGCTGAATCTATAGCAAGGGCGGTCAGTTTTGCCCACATGGGCATTCGTGTTCCTATTTATGCCTCGCGGGTGCTGCCACTCAAAATCGTCGCTGCAGCGGGCAACGAAAGAAATTTGAGCGAGGAAACATTCCTGGGAGGTGGGTAACTTAATTACAAAAGAGAACAATGTTTTCATGAGGTTTTTATTCAATAAAACATAATAACTGTTGTAAAAAGCGCTTATTTATTGGAAAATAGAAAAATTCGTAATGAAAATTTTCTGAGAAATAGAATTATACAGAGTCCCACCAACTGTGGGCCACCTCATAACTTCTAAACGGTTCCCGATATCGAAATGTAGTTTTCGCTTAACAATGCGGAATCATGGGGGAAGTAATGTGCGATAGAGATATAATTCGAAAAATTTTTAGTTTTCGAAAAAATTAATTATCTTTGATTTTTTAAATGGGGCCATATATTTTTTTCACTAGCGATAGATAATCATATATAGACGAATGCATTCATGTAACATACGTTAATATTTTGATAGTATATTGAGTATAAAATTATTCTTTCAGACATATGATTTTGAACTAAATGTACGAGATTTCCTGTTAGCAACCATTGCCATTGTCGCATTAGGGGAAGATTGCCTTCGCGGCGCCGGCACTTTTGCGAGAACAGGGGAAAGGTCGCGAAGGCCACTTTCCCAAAAGCGACAGTGTCGACGGCTGCAAGAAGAAAAATTGCACGTATAATTTCAAATCTCAAGCCTCATAATATAAATATATAAAAACGGGTTTATAAGTTTATATTATTATCGGTTTATTACATCACTACCAATGCGTGAACTATTTTTTTTATTTCATCGCAAAATATCAAAAAATACTAATACAGCCTTACCAATCCGTTTGAATTCATGTAATTCTGCAATTACAAAGTTAATTGTGAATTAACTTAAATTAATTGAGTAATTTACATTAATTAAATTAAGTTTAAAAAATTAAAGACTATTGAAATATTTTATTGAAGTTTCTCAAGAAAATGTTTCAGTCTATCAGAACGGAGATGGGGAGGTACGCTTTCTCTAATTGTAAATTGGGAGTCAGAAAATAAACGGACGCAGAATATTGCCTGGGACGTGGGAAAATGAATATTACGCAACACTGTCGCTTAATGTCATCATTTGACGACTTTCCTGCTTTCGAAACATCAAAATATTTTAGAAGATAACATTATTATTCAGCTTCATTTGTTAGCATAAAGTACTCGATAAATGGATTAAGACGTACTTTTTTCGTTGGGACTCATCAGGGCTCTAACTTATCGCACGGTAAAGAAGTTATTTCGCTCAATGAAAGTAAGTTAAAATTAATAGTTTTTTTACGAACGTTATTCTGGTGTTTCCATCACCAAACAATTGTAATATCAAAAAACTAGACTATTACCATGCATGCCGCCATTAGTTTTTATTAATCAAAATTTCGAAAAAACGTACTGCTAGCACTTCGGTTAGAACATTATAATATGTAATTTCAGTACATTGTCCATAATCGTTACACTACGCAAAATTGTGTGGAGTGGATAGTTAACGTCAGAAAATAACTCCAGTTACTTGTATTGATATACAGGACTGTTTGGTTAACTGCGCCAGATATACTTTTTTTTTTTTGTTTTTTGCATTTGTTCATCTTAAGTTAGCCAAACTTATTATATAATAATATGAAGTTAATATAAGAAACAGTAATACAAATTATTAATTTTCAAGTTTTAGCAAATTTCGTGGGATGCAGAAACGTAGACGAAAAAAGATTCACTTAACTGCAGTATGGGATTAACTGATGCTCTTATTGTGGTGACGCGAATTATTAAGAGCATGCTGAACACAGTTATACGAGTATATTATAAATAGGAGACAGATTTTAATGAAATATCATTTTTACTTTCTTGCATACCTACGTATATACGGAGTGATATACGTAATGTAGAGAAAGTTATGTAATGTTGCGCGAAAAAACGGTGGATTTTCGGCAGAAAAAAATTCATTGCCGGATCCTGATAACGAAAAAGTGGATAAATGCAGTTGCTTAATTAAAAGAAAAAAGTCCTCTAATATGTGATGTAGCCAGAATTCCTATTTTGTTGGTCCTTGTTACCGAAAACTAAATTGCAAGCGAAACGCCCGCCGTCTGTCCGTCTGTGAACACTACTAGCGCTTACACCATGCGTAGGATTTTTTTCAAATTGAAGAAACATCTATCTATCTGTAGTTGAAGATTTGTAATTTTGAAAACCATTCTTTAAAACTTGGGGGTTTTTAGATCATGCCCCAAGGACATTCTCGAAATTTTCTCAAAAGTTTTGTTCAAAATGTTTTCTTTAAATTTATTGTAATAACAGAGCAAAATACACTTATAAAGTGACATAGGTTCTATTTTCACGGTTTACAGGATTTTCAAAAATTGCAAAAGTTTGAATTTTTCTAGCGTCTTCTCACAACTGAAAAAATTGCAAATTTTTTTGCGAAAATTGACCAATTGAATAACAAAAAATTAAACTAATGTTAAAACGATAATAATATAGAAGATGTAGCATTACAATACTATGAAAATCGAAAACAGTACACTGATTTTTGGAAGGTTTAGATACCTGTAAATGCCTTTTATCCAAAAGCACAATTTTTTGGAATTGATCACTTTTATCAATAATCCTGCGATATTTAAGAAGCTATTTAAACAGTAAAAATAAAAAAATGCCATTACATATTTATGGGCTTTAAGAGTGTAATATAAATATATTGGGGATCCTATTGTATTTTATTTCAATTATCTATGTCCCCGTCTGAAGTTGGGCCTCATGGCAGTTGCATAGGCCAAAGGACGGCCTTGCGAACAACTAGAAAACTCTAGCAGAAACTTCTACGAATCTAATACGAACGATATGTTAGAAAGAATAAAGATATCAAGTTTAGAAATTAAGAATACTCTTCTTATTCCCTTACAAAAGTTCAAAATGTTAGCAACTCTCTGATATTTGGAAACAAAATAAAATCGCCGTTTTTGTAAGCTTAAAAAGTCTTCGTACACACCTGTTGAACAAAACATATTAAGTTATTTAATACTGGGTATGAATTCCATTTGCTTTGATTATTGTCTCTAGTCTTTGCAACATAGATTTCAGCAACGTTGCCGTAGTCGCAGGGTCAATTGAACTTCGGTCTCTCAGACCTCTCATGTTAAATATTTTTTTATTAGACAAACTGTATTTTCTATTTTCAATCCCATAACTGACCACATATGACCTACGGGATCATATGTGATCAGTGAATATTAGGGAATTTAAGACGTGAATGAATTTGCTTTCTTAGTGTTTTAAGGTAGCTATGATCTAGTGGCGCCTCTAGGGTGACCAGATTAGTAGCCAGGGAGGGCACCAAATATAAGAATATTTACTGCTTAAATGTCCGACCTATTTTCATTACTGGACATTTGATTGATGCAAAAGTCTGGTCTAAGGGATCCCAATTCTTTTGTTAATATTCTGTCTTCATAATTCAAGTTTCTGTTGGGTAAATATATTACTTTATTCATGTTAAAAATGGATGACAATATTCATATTGTTTTGTGAAATTTTTAATTTAAAACACGTTTACGAATTCTCGTACAGATCAAAATACAACCAATTTCGCACAGAAGCATTGAGGAACAAATTTTTTAAACACCGTGCTAACATACGTTCCTAACGTGTTTGCAAATGTCAAAATTCAGGCAGACACATGGCGCGGTCGCACATGATTTGTGACCGACGAGTGCAATAAGCTCACATAATTCTCTCTCACTTTCTTCCCTACAATGAAGAAACCATCCTCGTGTTAAAGAGCCAAGCGGCGGCCACAGGCCTCCTGTGTCCAATGCCCTGTTGCCAAATCCTGAGCTGTTGCCACTTGCTCGGTTATCGCTTCCCAGCTAGGATAACACAAATTACACTGCTGGCTTGAATAGCCGTTACAGCTTTCTTTCGGAAAATAAGGGTTTCAGTGCAGCTGGTAATTAGTCGATTCTCAAAAATATTTAATTGAAGAAAGCACCTACCATTGACGCAGTTATTCACTTTCTATTCATCTGACTACCAATACAAACAATAAAAAACCGGTCTTATTTTCTTGTTTTATTGGTAACGGTTACGTAATATATTACAACTTTTATACTACTAACACTTCATTCTTCTAATAAGCCTTAAGGGAATGACAGAGACACGGCTGAGAGACAAAAAAATATATAATTATTGAAAAGCAAAACGATATATAAAATTCCACGTCTACAACTGATTTCAAAGTCATTTGTCAGATACATACTCTAATGTACAGAATAAAAAATGAGTAGTGCAGGCTAGGATTTGAACCCGAGATCTTCAGCACAAGAAGAAGCCACCCAACCAAATACGCTACGATATTGTCCTTGGGCAGGTCACTGCTGTAGTGTTTTGAATATTACAATGTTCTTGATGCCAGAAAATTCTTTCGAAAAATCGCAAAAGCTACTGTTTATTTCAGACAAAATTCTAAATAAAACGTATTTTAAAATTTAATATTTAAAACGATTGCACTTGGAAATAAATCTCCAGCATGTGTATTGGTGGTGTTCGAAAACATATATATATTGTCACTATATAACTCAAACTTTTGCGAAAAACACTCATATTTTAAGAAACGTGGACATGAGATGATTTGAAAGAGTAATAATGAAGAGCAGATTACATTAAGAAAGAAATATGTATAATTATCTTTCGTCTAACGCAGTGTATTCTTCAGACAACGTTCACAGAAGTAACGAATAGTATACAGAAAACTGCCAGAATAGCGAACATTCGTTTCGGTATATTTTTCAGTTTTAGAGGAATATCATTTTGTCACTCAATAGATCTTCATTGTATTAATTGTAATAATTAATTAATTGTATTGTAATAATTTTTTCAAATATACAATTTGTCCGATTTGTTACACACGATGAGCTTTAAGTTAAATTTACTATGCGCACGAATAATATGAAACAATTGAATATTGGTAATATTGAAAAATTAAAACTTTGTATGAAAAAAGACTTACAATGTTTTTAAGTACACGTTGCAAAGGTTGCGATAGCTCAGTGGCATCGTTACAGTTTTCCCTGTAACGTTACTGACCGCGAGGCCCTAGAGTTCGAGTTCCGACGTTGGCGGATGTTCGACTGTGGTTACATATGTAGGTCGAAAAACTTTGGAGCCGTTTTTAAGAAAAGTTTGAAAATGCTTCCCAGGGACTTCAACTAAATTACCCCAAAATTTAAAGAATTATTTTCAAAATCGCAGGGCCTCGATTCGGGCCAGATCGTTAATGGAAAATTAGTTTTGACAAAAATTCTACGAATAGTTTACACACTAGTGTTCACAGAGAAACAGACAGACAGACCAGGGGACACATGGACGGAGAGACGGACGTTTTGATATAATAACAACACTCTCTTGGCAACTTAAGTCCCCAAAACGTGTAATTCCATTAAATTCTCGACATCGATTTACTGCAACATTACATACATACCTCTCTAAATATTACTTTTGTTACTCCGTATGTTTACGAGGAAGTAAAAATAAATATATAAATAAATACACTTTCACACACCACACAGTAGGTTACCCGCAAAAAAGAATAATTACAGAGCCCGAATTCCTGCCCGTGAGAATGCAGTTCTAATGTTATTACATAAACAGGGGGTCCCACCAACTATGGACCACCCCCACAACTTCTAAACGGTTCAGGATATCGAAATAAAGTGTTTGCTGAATAATGAGGAATCATGGGGCAAGTAACGAGCCGTAGAGAAATTATCTATAATATTTTTAATTTTCGAGAAATATAATCATCTTCGATTTTTAAATGGAACTATATATTTTTATCACCAGCAATGGATAGACCATGAAAAGAGGATTAAAATGATGTATCATTTGCTAATATTTTGATAGTAACTTGAGTATAAAATTAGGCTTTCTGACATGTGATTTTGAATTAAACGGGTAATCGTTGCAACTCTCGTCTTTTGGGGAAGGTGGCCATCACGACGTCTAGACTGTTGCGTCTTGACTGAGAGGGGTGGCAGTGGGGGATAAGAGGCATAACTACAGTAATTCTTAGTGATGGCACAGACATCACACTAAGAAATACCAATTTTGACAATCAGAATGGGAGACATTTTCCATTTATTTATTTG
Source organism: Teleogryllus occipitalis (assembly GCA_011170035.1). Taxonomy (NCBI): domain Eukaryota; kingdom Metazoa; phylum Arthropoda; class Insecta; order Orthoptera; family Gryllidae; genus Teleogryllus; species Teleogryllus occipitalis. The sequence continues at coordinate 2,604 of BLKR01012044.1, read as the reverse complement.
GATTTAACTTGCCTTCTACTAAAATTTCAAAACATTGATCGTTCCAAAGAACGATATAAAAAAATGGTAGCATAAAGATGTTAATAATAATAAATATCATTTTCAAACTGAATAAGAAGCCAACCACCGTCTCTTCGTTGGTAAATGTCATTTTTAATTAAAATGATCACTCGTCCACTTTGCAACCATACGACTGCTGTTCTTAAATGGAAAAGAAAACTATACACTTCCGTCTTCTGCATTTTCAAGTTTGAGGCAGCACTTGGCGCTATGAAATGAGAAACTCACTAATCAGAATGAACAGTAGCGAATGCAGATATGCATTTTTGTTAAAGTTTGGTAGTTACACTAATAGAACTGTCAAGAGTATTTCAAGTTTTTTATTACTTTGTTCTTCTGGTAGTACGTGTTTAAATAGGAAGTTAAGTTACTGTGAATAATAAGAGAAAATGTCTACCTATCTATTATTTGATGAATTAATCAAGATATTACAACGAAAATCTTTAAGAATTCATTCGCCTCCCATATATTAAAGTGATATTTTGTTTTTGCACTGAGTTCGAGTTCGGTAAATTTAGAAATGACCTTTATAATTATTATTATTATTATTATTATTATTATTATTATTATTATTATTATTATTATTGTTGTTATTATTATTATTATTAATTTTATTATTATTATCGTTTTCGCTACAATATTTTTATTTCGTTCTTTTCGATTATCGTTGATTTGGAATTTCAGAAGAAGAAAAGTTCAACTCAGATGAACAACTGGGAAAAAATTCTCATTCAGATCGTTAAAATTGATGTTTGTTCATATGTTTTTCATGTCAAGATCATGAATTGCTGCAATTATACCTTCATCCTACACGGTCATCTCTCTTACACTCCTCTCTTCACAAAACAGTATCAACGTCGCGAAGGCCACCTTCCCAAAACGGCGACTGTTGCAAAGGCTACCCGTTTACTTGAAAATCTGATGCCAAAAAATCTAATTTTATACTCAAATTACTCGTAAAATACTAACATATGATAAATCATTTTATTCCAATATTCATGATGATAACATTGCTGATGAAAAAATATATAGTTCAATTTAAAAAATCAAAGATGATTAAATTTCTCGAAAACTAAAACTATTATAGAGAATTCCTCTACCAGCCTGTTACCTGCCCCAAGATTTTGCATTGTTCAGCGAAAACTGCAACTCGATACCCTGAACTGTTTAGAAGTTATGGGGGTGGTCCATATTTGGTGGGACACCCGGTATCATATAAACATTAGAAACCCTATGTAACTTGATCGATGATAAATGAAAGCGATTGCTGTATACTAAGCGAATGAATAGGGATGACTAAATACGTCTCGTAGTGGAAAACTCGAAATGTTTACTTTTCATAGCGTCAACTTCGGGTAGCTATATTTTCTTAATTAAACCCCAAAATATCCAAGCAATTATTTCAAATTAAATAAAACTACAATTTTATTGACAATAATACTAACCTGATATGACTTTCTACAAACAATTATAAGGAGATGTGAACTTCTTCATCCTAAATGTTCATCCTAAATCGTTACTTTTAATTTTAACGATTATGTTAATGTTTGCTACTCAGAGACACGGAGCATGCTCCAAAGAACACAATAAGTAAACGAAATTGAGGATATTATGATTATTATGTCGTAGTAGCTTCATTGTTGAAATGACGACTGATTCTTTCATATGAGATTTTCTGTGTTTCATGAAGCTGACCTCGGCGTATACGTATTTCGAAGACGTGTAAACTTCCATGATTTTGACGCGATAAGCGATGACCTCAAACAATCCACTTCGATTCAGAGGGTAGTGTCAAAAATCATTGGCGTGTTAGTGTCGAATGGAAAAGAATGCGTCTAGGAATTGTTCTGAACTTCGAATAATTGAATTTTAAAAACATGTTTATTTGCAAACTTTGCACCTTCATTGAAATTTACTTAACTGCATACGTAAGTTCACATTTCTTCAATTACACATGTCCATAAATAAACATATGTCATTACAATATTATAATAGTATTATTACTTTTTCGCATATTCCATACTGATGCGATATGCTTCGAAAGGCAGCAGACTTACTGGTTAGAATGAAATTTTGAATGTTATAACAATGTATTTCGTATTTGGAACGTGTGAATACTGAGGAGCTGGAAGTTTTAATGTCAATATTTATACGTCAAGACAATTAATGCAAAATTATTGTTTTCTTGTATATTTAATTTGAAAAATTTTCCACAATTTTATATGTAAAGAATTGGCTTCCTAAGAAGGTGGATGAAGGCTTTCTCGAGGGAAAGCGAGTGTTATGATTTATGCTTACAAACTCAGCCTACTTCGCCTTGAAGCGTGTGGAGGAAGGACGCAATTTTCACCGGGAGGTATTTCTGAAAGCCAATTGATGACTCTTTCTTGCTTCCAAGTTGAAGATTGTTCGATAGCCGACTCGAGTAGTATTTTAAAATTTATGCTGTAATTGTTAAACAAATGGAACTTAAAGTATTTAGAATAAAATGAAAAATTAAGGAGCTGAAAACCAGGAATATCTAACCAGCAACAATTTTCGTGG
>BLKR01012043.1:0-24352 GCA_011170035.1 Teleogryllus occipitalis | reverse complement strand
TTCCTTCCTCCCCTCCCTTTATCCTCTCCCTTTCTCCCCTCCCTTCCTCCCCTTCCACATTCTCCTCTCCTTCCCCCTTGTTCCGCTCCAGTCGCCTCTCCTGGCCCACCCTACCCCGCCCCGATTCATCATCTCGACCATTCCCGCCTCGCTTCTACTCGCCCCGGCGCCCACTGCCTCTCTCCTTTTCCCAGCGTGCTTCGCCCTGCTTCTTTCAGAATTTGCCCAATCTCCCCTCATCTCATCTCATGTTGTCTCCGTCTTGAACATCATTCCATATGTTTTAAAGAACTCACCGTCAACTTTGCTCTACCCCATTTCATACAACTCCTTCGCCTTGCCTCTAGATTATTACCTCTCACTTCTCCTGACTTCTGAATTGTCTCAAATATGAGTAGCTTGTCTCGTTTATGACACGTGTAGTTTCCCGAACTCCCTGCCGGAACAGATCCACCTTCGTACTTTCTCGAATCAATATATTTTCCTGTCTCCATTTCCGAACTTATTTCACACATGTTTCATCGCCTCCCATGTTATGTCTTCCTATCATATAATTTCTGAACCAATTCCTCCAAATCCTTACTTAATCCATTGTATCTCAACTTACATAAAAGCGATTACAATATTTATAGCTTAATTGGTTTCCCATATAATATGTTTCAAGTCTTATTCACAAAAGTGTCTTTTAGCACTTTCCACACGACAATAATATAGTATTTACTGAATACTTTTCATTTTGTGCATTATTGACTCAATTGGGAAATCCTTTACAAAATTCTCATTTATGAGTATTAAAACTAATTACCGGCTCATATGTTTCAAGCGGTGAGAGAAGAATTTGTCCACTAGCCGTTTCTTATGCCAAACACGTTGAAATTAATGGTGTAAAGGGATTTTCTCGCTCGTTCTGAATCCCGTACGTTCACGTTTATAAATAAGAGGGCCGCTCATCTCTAAAGTTTTGTTATAGAACAATTTTTTTCTAATTTGCCACAATACAACTCTATAGAAATTCTTTACCGATTATTTGTATCACAAAATCATGAAATCTTGAAAATCAACCTTTTCTGTAAGGCATTCGTTAGTAAACTCTTAAGACTATAAGATTCACTTAGTTGGAAGCTGCTGAGTTGAATTTCATCTCCTCTTACCATGACTCATTCTTCCCATTTTACTCGTTTGGCCTTTTCCTGAATCTTCAGCGGCCAAATCTAACTTCCCGCCCAATGTTGCTGAGTCAAGCTCCCGTTTCTACGCATCAGGAAGACATCACCTTGAGAGAACGGAGAGCCGTATCCAAGCACTACAACCACCCCCATTATTATCACAATCATCACATTAGAATAACCAATGGTTTAGAGAAGGTGGAAGGAAAGGACAATCGCACGATCCAAGGCTCATTCCACACGGTGGTGCTGTTTGAAAGGACCTCTTAGTCGTATGTAATAAAACGGTTTATTTCCATAAATAAGTTCCATCACCTATTTTGCCCTTTCACACTAAATAATTTGGGACATGGCTATGCATTTAAGGAAGAGGCTCTTACAGCACGTGACGTAAATAATCTTGTGTGAAATTAATTGTAATTATTAGGCCTAATTAATCCAAGCAAGGAATACTCATAATTTAATTCTTCTTATAGAGCGTATTTTTTATTTATATTCTAGCTAAACATGTCATTTGTAAATATAAAAGTTTTATCGAAAAGGAGGATCCAGAATGAAGGTGCCTTCTTTTTGTTTTAGGCTACGCACACCTACTCCTGCACGTAATCAGGAAAACAACAGAAAGTACCAATTTTATGAATGGATCTACCTACGGGAGCCCGTCAGGTACCACAAATTCGCAGATATTCAACATGTCCATTCACGTTTGCCAAACCAGACTCGAACTGAACACTGTATCTCTCAGACATCCTCACGATCGGCCCTTCGCCATTGTTCTTCTTGTGTTTACCTGTGATACCAGTTCTTGTTATATTTGGAGTGAACAAATAATTTTTATGGATTGTTGATGGAATCATGGATGAAATGAATGAAGGTTGATGGAGCAGTGTTAAAAGGGCAGAGAGAGAAAGGGAAAAAAACCCAGAAAAAATACTCCCATATCCCGCTTCACCAACACAAACTCCACTTGGATGAACGTGGATTTGAACCACGAAATCTAGAGGTGGAAGTCGAGCGAACTGACCACTCAACACGGATCGCCCCCCCCCCCGCGACGTTCTGCTTTAGAGAAATCACTGTATCGTCGTCATTCCTTGCACCTCGCCTTTGCGCCTCTATTCGCCCACTCCCCGCGCCGCCCCGCGCCGCCCCGCGCCGCCCCGCGCCGCCCCGCGCCGCCCCGCGCCGCCCCGCGCCGCCCCGCGCCGCCCCGCGCCGCCCCGCGCCGCCCCGCGCCGCCCCGCGCCGCCCCGCGCCGCCCCGCGCTGCCCGACGCCTCCCACGCGACGCGCCAGCGCAGCGCCGGCCAGGCGTCGCGACGCCCCTCGATTTAGCTCCGCCGCCGCCGCCGTCGCTTCAGCCGCAGCCACACAGTGCTTCGGAACGCACGCAACCAGGAAAGAATATTAAAATGCATATAGCCATTGCTCGATTTATACATTTTTAGGTTTCAGAACGCGCCCAAAATTATATATTAATTTAATAGAAATAATTATATATTTATAATATAATTGAATAATTATTCCCGAGGTACCAAAACGCCTTTCCGTTGCGTTCCGCCGGAAATCAAACCTTGGATGTAGCAATACCAGCTGCGATGCGATGCGATGCGATATTAGCTCTTTGGCTGCCATGTGTATCAAAGTGATACACATGGCCACGTATCTTGTGTATGTAGTTTTACCGTGTGTACGTAATATGACACACAACTTTAGAGCCGCAAGTATGCATCTGGTACACAGATCGTGTGGAAACTGATGGGTGAATATGTTTCCCTGGCTTCCTGGATCCTAGTCTAGGTTTCGTTACGGAATTTTTTCACAGTTAACGTGCCGTTTGTGCTTTATATGTATATGTATATAATATTTATACACATGGCCTAGGACAGCGAAAGTTTCAGGAAATTAAGCTCACAGGCCGTGTGTGTAATAGTTATAAACACCCAAAAAGAACCAGCTCTGGCACGGCACAAGAATTGGTCAAATTAGGTCTGACAGTCAGTGTTAGGAAGTTTTTGCACGGCTTACTGTGCAGCAATCGACTGCTGTCTCTATCTTCTGCGCATGCGCAGATGCACAAAAGTGATACGAAACTTGCACTGCGCATGCGCAGAAGATCTAGACACCTGTTAATTGCAATGTTTCGCCGCGCATAAACGCTCTGCCGACATCGGTACTAACAAACCCTATATCAACAACTCGACAGTATCAAAATTTGTGAATTATCCACGCACGCTTTCTCGCTCTCTTATGTCACTACATGCGAGATATATGGAGATGGTTTATTGGACCGAAATAATATGAAATCAAATATAATATCTACCCCATTTGGTGCGAAAAGTTTTCTACCAAACGGAAGCGAAAATTTCTCATCAATTGTTAAAAGTGTTCGGGATTTATTCCTTATTCAACAATGTTGATAAAGAGAGTTAGAGAAAACTTACGCATATGGTATCGAAGCACCCGAAACTGAATGATATAAATCCATGATTCAGAATGTAGGAGTAAAATGTTTCTGGAAGAATTACGTGATAACAGATTTTAGACGGCTGCCTAAGAGAAGGGTTATGGTTTTCAGTCTCGCCTTAAGAACGTCTTCTGTCTTGGTAATCCTTGAAATAATAAAAAAAGCTATACTTACCGCGTAATAGTGACGTACTGGGTAGAGATATATAAATGAATGAGTACAATGCCTGTGACTATTGAAGTATTGAAGAATCAAGAGCTGATAGAAAGTGAACGAACAATAGTAGAAACAATCATACCTATGCCTGTCAGTGTCTGATCTGAAAACTCACATTGCTTCGTAAAGTGAATTTAATTTGTAACTATGATTCATGGATGTATTTGTAACAAATCTGCATTATTTCAATAATTTCTTCTGTTTAAGGAAAAGTGTCATGCAAAAAACTTAAACATTTTTAAAAACAGTAGTAGTAAAAACATTTAGTAAAAACATTTTTAACCTATATCACAATTAGTCATTATTTTACATATTTTAACAAACATCTCTGGACACTATAGTCTCATCGCGCGCTAAACTTTTCTCGCCTTTAAAAATTATCCTTCAACGCTAAATACTGTCTTGCTACGTCATGGTTCTTTTAGCTACCGCGAGGGTCCGAACCGAGACGTCAAGGGATTTTTTTCTGGTTTGGTGGAATGCCCTATGGTGACGGAGGGCCATGCATTGAGCAGCCTGCTACCGTACAATCCTGCTTATCCGAAATAATTCTGTCTGGATACTTTTCAGATCACCGAAGTTTTCTTATTATTTTTTCTTATTAAATTATTGTTTTCTTTAGAGACACAAACAACAATACCTTGGGGTAAACTGGGCGAAGCGATAGCGCGAACATCATGTTCTGGAGGCATTGGCACAATTTTGGCCTCCAGAGAAAGGTATTCTCCTCTTAGTCAAAAAGAGTAACCGGTTTTTTTACCCCGATGTTTTACTCTACTGTAACTTATTCTATTAAACTTTGTATTTTCTGATATTTTTCAAATATGCGCACTTCGGTATTGCTGACGCTCGGATTATTGAGACTATACTCTGATTATCGGATTATACTCTGCCTTGGAGCGTTAAACGAGTCAGGTTAAAGGAGTCATTCACTCGCGTGGGAATGCTATCGCAGCCATCCTCTGCCCTGCCTTGGAGGGTTAAAGGAGTCAATCATTCGCGTCGGAATGCTATCACCACTATACTCTACCCAGTCTTGGAAGGTTAAAGGAGTGGGGTTAACTCTTGTTGCGCCTTCAATTTTTCCCCCCATTTCCCCGCTATTTGGAGCCACTGCGCGCCGCCTTCGCCGCCGTGTAGCATGGGAGGCGTGCGCGGGCCCGTGCCAGTTGGATGGATGGCTGCGGTTTGTTGCCGTACTTTTACGCCAATCAACGCTGCTGCCGCGGCCGCCGCTGCCGCCTTCGTCGTCGCCGCCGCCGCCGACGCGTCCACCGGAGGCCCGGCCGGCCTTAAATACCCGCGTCGCGTCGGCGGCGCTGCCGTCGCCCCCTCGCGCCGTCACCGCCTCCGTCGCCCCCGCAGACGCCCCGCCAGCGCCGTTGCGTGGGCAAAATGAGGGGCCGCGAGATTGGGGATGCTGCAGCGTGAGAGACACAGCGGGGTTAACAGCTCGCACCTGCTGAGGTTGCTCAGGGCGTCACGTGGTGTCACTGCAGTGCCTTTGACCGGGAGGTCCTGGGGTTCGAGTCCCGTCGGAGGAATGGTTTTAGAAACTAGCTACATTGCTAGGTCGAGTTTAGCCGCTGTGTGGAGGAGAATTCTAATGGCTGGCCATCAACACCGGGCAAATCACGGAGCAGTATCCAACAAACGGGCAACGGAGCGGGCGCGATCATTCCTTTCTCATCCTTGTCCTATTCACATCCTTTGCTTACACACACTTACACTTACACTTACATGCAGTACACAACCACACATGTCGGGAGCTTAGAGTTTGTCCCGGCTGGGGCAGTGGGGACTGGTAGGAATTACCTTCATGGGGAAAACCACGCAAATCGATCTGTAGATCAACGCCGGATCCTGCGAGGGTAGAACACCGCCAACTCACGCGATAAAACATACACTACACTTACGGGACTAATGAACGTAGCAGTTGACCCGGCCGGAAACCTCAATCAAATAATAGCTCGCACGAATAGAATTTTTAACTACGATCCTGGCCCCGAGATGCCGTTTTCGTAGCATAGTTGTCATGTTTTAGGTGTAAAACTGCGACCTCATTCAAGGTGAAATGTACTGTAGCAATCAACATTTCGCAATACGAGCAAAGAGGATTTCGCTCTGAAGCAGGTCGTTGTTCGGCGAGTAAAATGATACTAAACAAAAGTGGAACATTGCATCTACCCGACTGACAAGTATCCGCGAAAGCGTCCGTCTTGATCGATTATTTCGTGTAGCGTAGCGCATCCACTGCTAAGGTCATTATTGCATGGTAGCTGCGAACATCCCCCTGAGTTCGCGTTATAAAAATTCGTGTCATCCGAGTATTATAAATGTCCGTATTACCGTAATCCCTAGCCGAGATCGAAATTTTGTTTGTGTACGGCGAAATTTGTGTTAAGCGAGTTTGTGCTAACGAGAGTTTACTGGATACATGTTCCTAAGTAAGGATGAATAGCACAAGTGAGAGGACGGAAAGATCGCACACGGTCTGTGGCCCGTTTGTAGGGTACTGCTCCTGCATTTGCTTGATGTTGATCGGAGTAACCTGGGAAAACTACAATTCAAAGCAGCCGGGCGCTAGAATTCCCCTCCAGGCAACGGCTGATTTTGAACTAGCTATCTAGCTAGTGTCGAGAATGCTGCCACCGCAGCGTTCGGGACTCAAACACTGATGTACGGGTAGTATTTCAGTGGTATTTCTATGGTACATGTGATGGCTTGCGGAGGTCTTCCAAGTTACAATCATTGACGAAAAACTCCATTACTCATGCGGAATGCGTACGCACAAAACTAATAGTTGAAGAGCTATTGCTTTGCTTGCTAATGTCCTCGAGTGAATAAAATATATTTACTCTATAAAGTCATTCAGTATTTAATCCATTACTTTGATGAAAAAGGAATTAAAAATGTTTTGAAAGAATCTAAATGTTGTATGTAATTGTACTTTATTCCATATCTTAATAAGTGTGGTCAATGAGACGTAAGCAATCGACATTTATAAGCATGTAAATTGTATTAGTGGTAAAATAGAACTTTTTCGCTGTTCAGAAACGAAAGAAATTTCAGTGAGTAGTAGCCATTTTTGTATAAGTATTACTTGTAAGCTGTATTTGTTTTTAACTCAGATGCAATTAATTTATAATTTATTTCAGAAAATGCTTAAGTTGTGTGTGTGTGTGTGTGTGTGTGTGTGTGTGTGTGTGTACAGAATTGAATTTTAATAATCAATATTAATTAGTATTACAGTTTGATCAGAGTCACAAGACGGGGGCTAAAGAAAAAAGACATGAAGGAGTTTCAAAGAGTTCTCCAACCTAACATTTCTTTTCTCTGCTTCTGTGTGATGTAGACATGTCATCTGTTTAGCACGACAACCATTTGTCAACTAATAGTCTTTCTTGTCAGTCAGGCACTTCACAAATCATTCAAAGAGTTGATCACCGCAATGCCTCTGAGTCGAAACAGATGTTATATCTTGCAAACTGCCATTCACGACATCTGACATACGTTCTGGAATAAATCAACATATTTTTGTAAAAATATGTTCAGGGTGAATGTTTACTATTAATTGTAGAATATTATTCGTAACCTTTAAAAAGTTCAAACAACGTTGGTTTGTAAAACGTCTCGGTCGTTCAATGTTTTATTTGCAAACATTGATACATAACGTAACAATGAGTGACCGGTATGTGATGGAGTTATCTGATGAAACTGCCTCTTAGTATAAAAATGCACTTTTGCAATATTGAAATAAATAATTTTAAAGGAAACTAGTAAAATGAAAGAGGCGTCATTGTATCAAACAAAAGGGAAATGTACACACATTTGAGGATTTTTATACTCTGTGTGCGGATTTTCGAATAGTATTAGAGCAGCAAATGCTATCGAAGAAGCAATTGAATCACGATAATTTTCCTATATTTAGAATTACAGTAATAATATTTTGCTACCTTAGGGTGAAATAACCCAGACAATTGTTGATAATTTTAAAATGCAATCGATTTTAATGTTGACTGCAATTTATCTTCATAAAAATATCATGCGGTGTTTTTTTAATTATGTTTCACAGAATGTGCATCTATCATAATTCATCGTATCTTCAATGTATAGTGAATTAAATTTTCTTGATGCATGTATTTACAAGGACCCACAAAACAGGAAGTTTGGCTACATCACGTGTTGGGGGATTTTTTTATTAATTTATCAACTGGATTTATCTACTTTTTCGTTATCAGGGCCCGGTAATGAATTTTTGGCTGTCGAAAATCCGCCGTTTTTTCGCGCAGCATTACGTAACTTTCTCTATGCTACGTATATTACTTCGTATATACGTACGTATACGATACGTACGTATACGAGAAAGTAAAAACCACGTCGGTGCTACGATCTCCGACGGTTCACTATCCTTGCTCTTTGATTAAAACGAGGCGTAACATACCGGCATTAATTACGACCCACAAAACAGGGATTCTGGCTACACCGCGTGTTGGAGGATTTTTTTTTCTTAATTTATCAACTGGATTTATCAACTTTTTCGTTATCAGGGCCCGGAAATGAATTCTTGGCTGAAGAATATCCTTCGTTTTTTTCGCGCAGCTTTTCATAACTTTCACAATACTACGTATAATACTCCGTATATACGAGAAAGTAAAAATTGCACATCGGTGTTACGATCTCCGACGGTTCACTGTCCTTGCTCTTTGATTAAAACGAGGCGTAGCACACCGGCATTAATTTCGCCGCAGCCGAATACGAGCTCTGCAGCCACTCGGGCGGTGATCATGCGGTTGGATGGGTTGCTAGCAAGGCATGATGCATGATGCACGGTGCAGCAGCGCACACGCGGGCGAGCGACTGTGCGCGCGGCGCTCGTCTGACAGGAAGCCACCGCCGCAGCTGGATTCCTTCCAGGCTCCCACCTGTAGGGCCTTTTTTTGCTCTTGGCCGCTGTTTCGTGTTGCTTCGCGACGCTCCAGCAATTATCTTTTCGTATAATTCGTAGCTGCAGCTCCTGTCCGCACAAAGGCTTTGCTCGTGTACGTGTGCGGTGCGTTGCATCTTTCGAAATTTCACCAACTGAATTACGTTTGCTTTTGTTATTTGCTTGTGTGTTACGAGCGTACTCAACACACTGAAAGATACAATAATTTTATTAACAATATATGAAAGCATTTTTTAAATTTTTTTCATGCCATTAGTTATTATTTGTTCAAAAAATAATGAAACAATTTTCAGTCTGTACAAGATTCAACGATAAGTTTCGTCTAGAACTTTGCAAGTTCCCTATTATATTAATTAAATAGTAGGTCAAGCAGGTCGCGAGCCATTAATTTGTTCTTAGAATTAAACAGAATCACGAACAAAACATGAAGGGAATGTAGAAATTAATCACAAGTTTTTGTGATAAGAAAACTGTAAGCACCGGTTCTGAATATTTGAGACATTGAACTTAGTAAATTAAGAAATATGTATATATAACATTATATATTAAATATTATTAAGAAATGACTATCTTTTCCGTGTGTTTGGATCCCCCTTCTTATTTTTTGTTCTCAAGTCTCTTGTCTCCCTACTCATTCTCGTACTATTTGTATATCCTGTTACATTATATCACGGCCCGTTTGTTTTCTTTGCATGCTTTACATTCAATATTTTCACTCTGAGCTATTGTGAATATCCGAATTGACTTGTGTACGAAAGTGTGAATTTCGCATCAATGCAGTATCTTAATTCTTGCCACCGTATATTATTGCTCAAATGCAAGGCACGAAATGACTGATCATACTACTTAAATTCAGGCAACGTAAAAATTTAAAATACTTTGTGTAAATACTATCATATTAAAAACAGGAGAGATGTGAAGTAGTTGCGAATTTCTGTGGTATGATGTAGAGAATTAAAGTAGAATATTAAGAAAAGTTTTTTTGGAAAAGATCGTGAAAGAAATATCATTAGAACAACGATAAAATATCCTGTTAGAAGGGCATGAGGATACGTGATCGGGCGGATACGCTTGAAATTAGAAGAGAGCGGATTTACAGGAACTACTAATTGACGAAATACACATACATTTATGATAAAAATGGAACTCATACTCAATAAAGCATATTGTTCATTATATTCAAAATCATAACATTGTTTCTCATACTTTTTACCGTTTCTAAGCTGCCCAATGATATTGCGTGTATAGTAATATTCGTTAGTTTTTACAATAGAATGCGTCCCGCTAAATATATTTAACATTTCGCATTAGAACCACGTTTGAACACTATTCCGAGAATCTCATAGCAGCCACCTTCGTGTGATGAAAAGAAAAGTACCTTTCATTTTCGCAACGCATTTGTAGGAGAAGGCTGTCCTGTGATCTGTGGGAGTTCAAAACACGTGTTAGTCCATAAGTGTTACCAGTTTTCAAGGTGAACTTGACTGCCGGTAAAACTCAAAATCATCATGATTTTCGTGTTAAATATGTTGCATAATTTAGAAACCGTCTATAGAGGAAATTGATTGAATTGTAACAATAAAGTTTTCAAGCAAATACACAGAATAATTAGCAATTTACGGAAATATGATACTTATTATGAAAACAGGTAAAATATGCAAGATAGACATCAGAAATCATGTTTAAGTAATTGGAAACTGAGTGTTTCATGCACGTACCAAGTAAGTAAACTTTGACATCAAGGGAAAAAAAAGTGCATTTGCACTGAAATCCAATTCATAGAAATTAGATATATGACAGTCTTTCAAAAAGCCTCTTCCGTCACCTACTCTCATCTTGAGTATGTCACTCCTCTCTCGCAATCACAATTACGTACTTTTTTTCGCCTGACCCGCTATATCCTTCTGGAATTTCGACCTGACATTCGCATTTTCACAGTACTACCACACTGTTTCTAGATGATGTCGTTAGGCCGTTTTAGAATAATCTGTAAGCCCTAGCTCAGATCCTGAATATGAGAGTAGATACAGAATAGAAAAGAAACAATTTACCGCGGTACATGGCTAGTACTACAAGATAACTGCTTCGAGATTCCCCTGGAATTGATCGGTGGAAACCACAGATGTGCCCGAACAGAACAGTCAATCTCTAGCATTATCATTCAGACAGTGGCAGACCCAAAGTATAGAGATATTACTATAAGAAGTAGCCGCTTTGTCAGCTACTGCTTGGCCATTGCTGGCAATATAACTGCAAATTACGTCCACACACTCATTTTGTCAGTGCTTTCGTTTACAGTTAGCTAATTTGTAAATGGATTCATCATTATCTGTTGCGGTGACTTCGCCCTTCATGGCGTTAATTTGTTTCCCTACCTGTCAGAGTGGTCCCTTCTTAGAGTAATTCCTCTATACTTAACTGGTGCAGTATATACTTAGCTGCTGCTCTCGAACATATTCCTTCTCGGTTTGCGAAGTTACAGTTGCGGACTCGCCCGCACACTCCAAAGAACCCGGCCAATTACGTCTTCCGAAGTGTTTATTTATGCGAGTGATCGCAGACTCCCCGTGTGGCGAAAGGCCTCTTCCGTTTAATTCAGCGCTCGGGGCCGCTGGTCGCCGAAGGGCACGGGGCGATGAGGCGACACATGTTCGTCGGCTATTTCTGCGGCGGTGGAGGCGGGGCGATGCGGGGCGATGCGGCGGCAGCGTCGGCGGCGTGCGTGTCGCCTCCGCGTTGCGGGCAGCGGCGACGGAGGCAGCGGCGGCGGGGGCGGCGGCGGCGGCGGCGGCGGCGGCGGCGGCGGCCGGCGCTCCAGTTCCGTGGCCGGCGGTGAACCCGGAACACGCCGCCGCCTCCGCCGCCGCCTCTGCCGCCGCCGTCGCCGCCTCCCCCGGCGCGGGCGCTGTGCTGCCAAGTGGCAAAGTATTTATAATGCGGGCTCGTGCCACACCCCCTCTCCCCCGGATTACCCCGCCCTTGCCCCCGCCCCCGCCCCTGCCCGCGCCCCCGCCGCGGTGCCTGCGCCACGCGGCCCTAGATGGCAGGCGGGTGGCGATACGCCGCTCGCCAAACCCTCCCGGCCGGAGCCTCGCACCCTCTGCTTGGGGAGCGTCGAAGGGCCGATGGAAATTTTGTGGCGTATTATATTAAGACACACCTCTTGATAAAAGAAGGAGAATTCATATTCCGGTGGAGCTCGCATGAGATATCCGTGCACTCAACGATAGTGAAAGTCCGAGACTACACTCGCATTATAACCGGGCCGAGAGCACAGATATCTCGTGCGAACTCTACAGTTGATTTAATTAGTGGAAATGTACGATAATTCCCAATATTCAAAACAGGATGATAATAAATAACGTAAAAAATTATCAAAAAGTACATAAACAATTGTAATTTATTTTTTATATACTCTGATTCAAGAATAATCCGTGCTTGTTTTATTTTCTGTTAAAACATCATTTTTAGGTAATTATTTCTAGGAGACTTCAAAGTTCTTTATTGTAATTAGAAATGCGGGGAGACATTAGCAGAAATTCAAATTTGATTCACATTCGTGACGTCCAAAGTAGTTTTCCAGCAGAATTTAGAGTTCCTTGAGAAATACAAATTGCCTAATTTAAATCACCATTCGATTCTCGTAGTATTCACGAGTCTTTTTTATTCTTAAATAGTTTTTAGTGAAAAATACTCATTACAATATTTGAACAATACTCGTACGGAAATATTTGAACAATACTCGTTTCAACGATACTCGTACTTCATTTCACTATTCATGAAAGATAACCAGAATGCTAAGAAGCCAGATTCCAGGAAAACCTCGACTAGCCGTTTATAACTGCTGCTGAAGAAAACGTGGACGTTTGAATATGAAACACCGGTCGAAATACGCTAAGATTTGCAGCCTCGTTTCACAATGCTCAACCTGTCGCTAGTGACAAGGTCTGAGAGTGTTAATTTTAGAAATCACGTCCAGAAATCTCAAGATAAATCTTCAAACACTCTGTAGAACGTAAGAGAAACATAGAGAAATGAAGTTCACTTAAATAAAACGTGTTATTCTCATATGTGATAAATATTTTATTTTAATAATATAAACATGATTCTCCTTAGTTTATTACATAGTATTCAATTATATACATATTTATATTCAAGTATTCAATTATATAAATTTTGAAATAGCAGTTATAACTTTAAGAGATAGCTCAATTTTTGCCCCTTTGAATTTGCTTCTAACCCCCATCCAAAGGTTATAAAATGATTATTCTGTTTGTCATTTTCAGTTTCACACGAAATATCTAATACAACATACTGGAATATTAAGTTTAAACTGTTCGAATCGAAACTTTTCTATTAATGGATATATCCATTCCTTTTGGGAAATACATTTATTGAAGCAAAATGCGGTTCTTTTGTAGTGCAGTATATTGTTATATTATAACAAAAATTAAATCCCTTATAAAATTTCGAGGTGTTAGAACATTTATAATCACAACAATTCATTGATTTATAACTTCAAATTGAATAAAGTTTGTGTGAAAGTAGTGTCTCAATGTACCTCTTCAATTTACCGTATCAGGATGCTACCACTTTCAGCACACTCGTTTAAGACACTCGCCCTGCATCATGTTGAGAAATTTGCCTAGTTCATTCTGGCAAGTAAATTAAGTAGTATATATTATGACAACTCTAAAACTCGGCAGCAAAAAGACTGGTCAACCTGCCTCAACAGTTCCGCGTTGAACAGGTGTGCAGTTTGTAAACGAAATCTTCCGCGGCTAAAGCTCATGTTTTCTTGTCTGTCTAAGGAACTCTAGGCATCCTGAGCAGAAAAAATGCTGTGACGAATGTCACAAAATGATGACTACACTGTCAGCACTACTACTTTTAATGAATATTATAAACTTGTTTGAAAGCAGAGTTTTATTATTGGGGGGCTAACATCACCAAATGGAATGTCAGACAAATACTACTGATGAAAACGAGTCTGCAGTCAGCTGTGAAAGAATTAACAGAAAATAAAATGTTTATGCTTCTGTGTTCGAATTGATGTGTTTCTCCAGAATATTTTGTAAGAGCGCTTTCAACTTTTCGTATTAGATTAGATGATCCCTTTCTTTTCGGGCGGAGCTACTCGGCGGTTTTGCCAGACCCCCTTCCCGGTAGCCATCCATCGGTGCCTGAGGGGCCTACCAAGGTCTGTTGCTGCCACAACCGCTCTCAGTAAGGAGGTCCTCGTGCTTCCCGAACGTCACACCGAGATACCCTTTACGCCAATCTCGATGCTTGTACCATAATTTTCTTCTCCAATTCCTTCATTCACTGATACTCTTTCTCACTGCGTGAGCTTCCTGAAGCACAATTTTTCAGGGATCTGGGGTCATGTCTGAGTTGCTTAGTTGCCATCTGTAAATCGTCATTACATACAAATTGGTAAGCAGTATTTGTCACTTTGGCAAACTGGATTCATATGACAGTTCCATCTCCTGTACAAAGTATTCCTCCTCGAAGATTAATTGATGTTTCCGGGTGAATCAACTGCGAAGGTCATTCGACACGTAAGAGAAGTCTGTTTTTTATGGCGAGAGGTGACGGTGGTCTTCCCCCGCTGCATAACGAGATTCGGCGGCCATCCTCATGTAGGTTTGCGGCGATTTCCCCAAACAGGTATTTCCCATCATCGAGGCACCGTGCCAGCCTGGAAGAGCTCTAAGCTCCTGACTGGGCTCTCTATACGTGTGGTAGTGTTGTACGTGTATGTGTGTTCGTAAGTAAGGGGTAAGGAAAGGACAAGGAAGAAAAAGAAAGATCACGCGCGGTTCGTGACCCGGTTCGAGGATCACGGCATTCCCCTTGAGAAACCATGGAAAGCTTCCATGAGAGTAGCTGGCCGCTATAATTGTCCTCCAGATAGTGATTGAACACGACCTAGCTATTTAGCTATTGTAGAAAATCCGGCCACCTTCTGTATTTGATCTCTCGGAGTCTTCCGGTCAGAGGCACTGCAGTGACGTCAGTTAATACCGTGAGCCACCTAAGTTCGTCCACATCGAAGAAAAGGTTCATAGTTATCTTATGACAATGAAATGAAAAGCAAACATGTATAATGTATGTTTCTATGAAACTTCAAACATATTTTTTCTAGATTTCTGTGCATTCTTAACAACTTCTGGGTAAATGACCCGCAAAGTCAATCGTGCGTTTGTTCTGTATCTCTTGATTCATTAGAGCAAATACTAAGATACTCCCTTCTCTTGATTCTCCACATGACGCTTTTACCCCTCTCATAAATGTCAGATACATAATGATACTGTTTTGAGCACGAATGAATTAATTGAAAAATAAATCTTTAGCATTGAAATGTAATCAAGAGACGAATTTTTTATCCAGTACTAGAATTAATAGTGTAGTTTATAAACATATGTTTACGAAAATTGATGAAAAGTACTAAGTGGAAAAGGTTGTCTCTAAATTTCATGAGAGTAGATAATATTTACTCCTTAAATTCCGTGTATGTTATAAAAAAAATGTATATATTCTTCTAAATGGGAGAAAAAAGTAACAGTTCTTTCATCCTTAACCATATTGATGATGATTCCCACCGTAACTGCATTACAATGACAACTCAGACGACGACGCGTTAAACAAGCTCCAGAACACTGTCTCTTAACCGCATCCGCGCTTTTGCCCCGAACCGCCACATAAATAAATGAACAGGTGTGCGGATTTCTAAGAATCTTTCTCCCAGCCAACCCTTCGTCTTCTCCGGGAACGCGTTGTTTTCACGAAACAGTTGAAGAAGCAGCGCCACAGTCGGTCGCGCGCGCACGCGAGCGCACACAAAGCGTGCGCGATTCGCACGCGTGGGCCTTTCGAACGCGCGGACACCGCCGCCGCCCGCCACCGCCGCCGCCCGCCACAGTCGCTCCCCGCGCCAGCGTTCATCATGTTAATGGGCGAGCGGGATTAGGGACGTGAAAACAAGATTTAGCCCGCCATCCCTCAGGGCGCACATGTGCCGGAACGCGCGCCCGCGGCCGCCGCCACGCGACGCCACTCGAGGCGGTGGCGCGCAGTGGCCGGTGCCACGTGGTCAGCGGGGCGAACCATTCAGTGCCTTGTTTCTGTTGACAGGACGAAGATTGGTGACGATGATTGGTGACGGTGATTGGTGACGGTGATTGAGGAGCTGACGGTGATTGGTGACGGTGATTGGTGACGGTGATTGGTGACGGTGATTGGTGACGGTGATTGGTGACAGTGATTGGTGACGGTGATTGAGGACGGTGATTGGGGACGGTGATTGGTGACGGTGATTGATGACGATGATTATTGAAGCGATGATTATTGGCGATGATTGATGACGATGATTGATGACGATGATTGTGGCGATGATTATTGAAGCGATGATTATTGACGATGATTGTGGCGATGATTATTGGCTTGATGATTATTGACGATGATTACGTGGCTTGATGATTATTGTGGCATTGATTATTGACGTGGTGTGGCTTGATGATTATTGACGATGATTGATGACGATGATTGATGATGATTGGTGGTGGTGATTGGTGATGATTAGTGATGATGACTGGTGATTGGTTCAGCTTTAGTGTTCAGGCTACGGTTAGGATATAGAACTGTTACAACCAATTTCACGGGTTCAAACCAGATCGAAGTTTTGGATTTTTAAGGGCGAAAACTTTCTACGTACTCCTTCCTACGGAGGGAAGTAGAGCCGGCTGGCCCATGTTGTAGATTTACCACGTCCAAAAGATCCTCAAATCTAAAATAAGCAAACAATTTTTTAAAAATCTCCAGTTTCGTCCCCGAAGTGGTACCTTCTTTCTCTGTTCGACAGTGAAAGGAGCGTAGCAAAATTTGCGTGGTCGGGCGGAAAAACCTGAGGCTCGCCACGGACAGTAAATGCATTAATTAATTGAAATGAATTATTGGTAGTTGTGGTAATTGATGATGATTTGATGATGGGTGGTTCGGGATGGTGATTGGTGATGGCGATTGAAGGTGGCGATAATTGCTGATAGTATGATGGAGAAGAGTGATGCTGATTGTATGAAGGTGTTTGGTGATGGCGATTAGTTAGGGTACTGAATGGTGATAGGTAATGATGCATGGTTATTGTTGGTCATTGATGTTGGTAAGGTTGGTGACGATTCTTTTTGTGATTGCGGTGGTATTGCAGGGGTTATGGTGTAGATATTTGAGACAGTACTATAATGATAAAGCGGATGATCAGATCTGATGATAATGATGATGAAAATGATAAAGATAAACAAAAGATACATTTTCATTCACTTTTAACACTTATGGTTAGTGAATCACCATACCCGAGTGTGGCATTTTATCAAGTTGGCGATTCATATGATGTAGATGAAAATTGTCAATTTAGTAACATCAATAATGAGCGAACAGTGAAGAAGTGACTTAGTTTTTTATGTTTAAGAACTTCTCTCTAAACTCTGCGGTTAATGATGTGGAAAATAACATAGTGCCTTCGTCTAGGAAATTGTGTCCGCGTGGACTGTTGTTTCCGGGCACTGTGTGTCCTCGCGGCAGGCAGCGGTCGCACAGAGCGCGCTCTATCACGCCGACGCTTCACTCATTGTTTACTTTGCTAATCATACGCGCGACGGCGACGATGAATGCTCCCAGCAGCCACTTCGTTCTCGCCCGCGCCCGCGCCGCGCCCTCGCCCCGCGCATGCGCCCTGGCAACTCGGAAGCCCGCCCACGCCGAGCCAAACCTCTGCAGTGGTTTGCTTGCCCCATAAAGTTGTTACAGATGAACCACGAATAAAAAAGTAAATTGCGCGTGAGCTATTTTTTTTAATTTGTTAATTAGGAGGATGTGACTTGTCGGTCTGTGACCGATCCCTCATCCCGTCGTTTTCCTTCCTTACCGAGGATTCATGGGACGATCCTTCTAGTTGCCCTTACATGTTTTTACTACATGTGCTGGGAATGAATCCTCTTCCACTTCAGCTATCAAAGATACCCATATGCTCGCTATAGGCGGTCAGAAGTTAAAACAAGGAGGGCGACAACTACTTTTCTGGGCTCCCTTACCCGATAAACATTTTATTTACATATGACATTTAACTTGCACTCTATTTTAAGCGTTTTTAATTTTTTGAATATATTTTAAGCGGTTGAAGGAGGATTTGACTGCGATTTGGCCGCATGTTTTCGGGATACTTTTGTACATTCTTAGACTTTTTAGAATATTTCAATGAATTTTGAAATCTTTGACGCATTGTAACAAGTTTTTATGAGGGAAATTGAGTTAATTGACCACCTTTCAAGGGAAGATTTCAAAGTATCGGTAGCGTTTTGTCACAAATTCGTCCGTATTTACACAACGTACAATATCCAAGTTTATCATAGAGTTTGGACAATTTAAGAATTTTTCAGTTGTTTCATTCAACATTTTTATGCACACTTTCAAGGTAGTAGGTTGGCCTGGAAATGTCAGTCGATCGGTCTGGCTAATGCCAGGCCCCTTGAAGAACAAACTGATATATTATTTTTTGGCGTACTTTACATGAATCTTCAACAAAATTTTCAAACTTTTTTCAAAAATGGCTCTGAATGTTTGTTACATAATTTCAGGGATAGGACAAAAAACGCTTAAAAATGTGTCCCCTTTTCGTTCACTTCACTGAATTTTCAAAAACTTAAAAGAGATAAAAACGTTTTCGATGATTTCCTCTTAACTACAATATTAAAAATATAGATTTTCTTCTTAAAATTTTCTTTAAACACAGATTTTTCTGTTCTTCAAAGTTAGGTCTTTGAATAAGGCCATGTAAAATTTTTCAAAAAACGTAGTACTTTTGAAAAGCTTTATTTTTAAAAAAAAACTATTTTCTGAGAAAGTCTCCATTTTGTGCCTTAAAATGTTTGGGTAGATAGTACTAAATGCCTGGAATAATAACCGTAAGTTGTAAGTATTATCCTGGTTTTTCGAATAATACCCATATGTATTTTTTTAATATCTCTAACTTTGAAAATTTTTACATTACGGGCATTTTCATACATTATTATACTTGTGAGTGCAAGCGCTTAAAATCATTTCTTTTGATGTTTCTTAAAAACAAAAGTTTTGTGTCAATATGATCTCAAAATACCGCATTTTTAGAAACAATCAAACGACATTTCTGAAGAACTGCTCCAACTTTTTAAAAGAAAATTTGCGTATAGGACCAGATCGTGCTCTTTTATAGTAATCTTCTACAGTAATCTTAAAGTCATGATTCAATTCTATTAAAGGTTCGCAAAATTGACCAAATGAGAATAAATAGAAACCCCAGCTGAGAAGAGAATGGGGTAAAACAGATAATCTAGCCCAGACTGTAGGGATTAGGGGATTTAACTAGTAGAGAAAATGGTTGCCTCTCTGTAGCACAATTAGTTTACTTAATGGAATCGGCTCTTAAAAATGGCATCTTTAAATAAGATCGTGTACAATATTTTTGAAAATATGAAGTCGCGTAATTTTTACGTGTCTTTAAAATTGCAAATAGTAAAAAATGTGTGACATGCCGAAATTAGTCCTTCTCTTGGTGTTATGAAAGACATAATTTGAATGTTGTAATGAATCCTATAAGTGCTGACATCCCTTCATTGAAAGAGACTGAAATTTTGTCCTCGTCCTCCTGCCTTGAAACATGAATGCCGAAGCACTAAAATGTTTAGGTAATTACACATTATTGAATAAAAGTCTTTATTTTGTCAAAATGACCTTACATTTCCTTTTTTTATTAAATTTTGGACAAGGTAATTTCAAGACTTAAATTTGATGGATAAATTGCATCGCAAACGAAATATCTGATTTAATACGGAGGTGGACACTTTGGAAAAATATTTGCAATTTTGTTATTTTCAAAATTGCAGAGGTTTTAATTAAAATTGTATCAGTACCATATTTATATATAAACGTTCTTCTACTTGGGGAAAAGCTATAAAGAAAAAATAACGGCAAATTTTCAGAGCATTTCGAAAATGCCTTAGTCTTTATGTAGAGTAGATACTCTAAAATTAGTAATAATAAAACACTTTTTTACTCGCCCATATTTAAACACAAAATTATGCGAAAAGTATTCAAAGTTTCGAAAAAAATGACGTGACCGAATTTCAAAATCTATCTTGAAGGAACTGATGTAATTAAAGGGGAAAATCTATAGTATTTTAATTGTAGGAAGACCTTGAAAAAAAAACTGAACTTTTGCAATTTTCGAAAAATCAGTTTTGAACGAACATGACACCTGCACCATTCTCTTAAACGTCCTTCACACAATCCAACAACAAAATTTAATAAAAAATGTTGTAGCCATTTTTTTGAAAATTTGGAAACTGCTCCAGAGGCTTCATGTAAAGTGCCCCCCAAAATTGCATATTGATTTCAAATTCAAGGAGTCGCGATATCAGTCAAATCCATTGAGAAATATCAGCTTCGGAGAAAATCGGCTGAACGATTTAGCCACTAGCGTTGTTCACGGACGGACGTTTTATCGTCATTCATTTTATTTATTTATTTTACGTCAAAAAACAGTTGAAACTGCGTATGACGTGCTATGGGGAGAAGTGAATTCAGTGCACATTTTCAAAATTATGTGATCCCTACACTAATTACATAATACTACATGAATTTTGAAAAAAAAAAGAGCTGTCATGTAATAAAATCTATTTTCAAAGATAAATACGTAAGCAATAAATTTTGGGCTCTTATCCATGATGTCTTTCGTCAAGGAATAATACTTCTGCCGCGACAACATGAAAACGATAATTTGAATAACTATATTTCCCAATGAATTCTAGAAGACGTGCATAGATAATGAAGTTACATTTATGTCCAGAAGCAAAACAAGGGGCCATCTCAGCATTTGCTCAATGGATCAGGGAAACTGGACGAAAAACCTGATCGAGATGGGAGTCATTGACCCGGAATCTAGGACCTACAAAACATGAATTCTGGCTACACCACGGGTTAGTGAATTTTTTCTAAAGCACCCCGCTTCAATCTTATGAAAATGAGGTTTAATTCAAATTGTCTGAAAATTTAGTATGTTGTTCCTTAGATCATACTGATCAAAAGTCTTTATAGCCGTAAAGCAAAGAAAGTTGTTCTTTGTGATGTAATGTATATTTTAAAACGGAGATCGTGTCGATTTGTCGGATGATAGAAAGGGACATAAGTGCTCTCCAAGAGTGTTTAAATGAAACAACCTCACTTGTTTAGAAAATGAATTATGTTATTTCATTTTCCATGAGTCACTGTGGTTCATTACCGTGAGCTCCCTTGCTTTCCACTTTGAAGTACTTGATCACAGTGGGTGCCCCTGCCCCCACTATCGGGGTGCTTGATTATCACGAGTCCCTTTGCCTCTCAAGTTCATCGAACTTTTTTTGTATTTTACTTCTCTACTTCAAAGTTTATGAAAACTATCATCCAAATCGACTGGAGCTGTACTGTGTGCTGCATCTACAACGTTTTCGACAAGAGCAGTAGTTGATTATCGAATATTTTGCTGATGTCTAGCATATTTAGAGAACGTATTATGGAAATAATTCCAATACTATTCCTCCATGTACTATTGTACACACCAAGGGAAGTAGCTCAGGGATAGCGCGCTGACTGAGTATTCGGGAGATCCGGATTCATTCCCCGTGCCGGCCATCCTGACCGGGGTTTTCGTGGTTTCCCTCGGTCATCCAGATGAATGTTGTGATGGTTCTACTGAAAGGCAACGACCGCGAAACCGGCGTCGCTATCTGAATTCGTTATGTTCGTGAAGTCACGAAGGGTAAGCGAATTCGAGTCATCGCGGGTTTCTAGTTGGTTGACCAACTAGGAACCCCAAGATCTAACGTCGACCGAGGTCAATTGTACTTTACAGGACATAATAGTTAAATAGAAATACATACACTACCGTACATGGAGGAAAAGCAAAAACTTATAACCCATTGTTTACTTTTCTAATGGTTCTGTAGCTCAGTTTGGGCCTTGGAAATCTATATGCTTGCCCGCAGAACTGGCAAACTCTATCGAGAAAATGAATTATATGGTGATAAGAGTTCAGCCCAACATCAGGGCTACAGAAAGGGAATTGGAATGAGTTGGGAAAAGAAGAAAGGTGATCGTTCCAAGGCCTGTTGTAAAAGGTACAGTTCTGGCATCCAGGAGACATTGGTTGGAGGAAATTACAGAGACGACCAGTAAGATAAGGACCATGAAACTTTGCTCTACACTTTTCAACTAGCTTTTACTTCGTAGCAATGAATACAGTAATGTTTAACACTGGAGAGAAAATCTATTTGATTCACTAGTTACACATTTTATTTGCTACTGAAACTAAAATGCAAGAAAAAATATTTGGTGTAGCCAGTAATTCGTCACTTCAATTTAAGAGAAAGTACGCTAGAGGGGAAAATACTGGGCAAGCGAGAGAAAGCACTTCAACTGTTTTACATCAGGTCTGTGATGAAGTAAATCGGCTGAGCAACCACATTCATAAGCAAAACGATTAGCCATGGATAGCAGGAGTAGTTGCAAAAACGTAAGTCATTTTTAGAAAATAATGTTAATTATGATGGTTAAAAATCACATATTTAAGTGTTTTCTCTAAAAAGTAAAGTTTCGCTAGGTATCTTCTTGTATTATCCAAGGACACTCCTGGATGGACTGGGTTCAAACTCTCTCTAATGTTTAAACCAACCATCAGTGTCCATTTTATGTCCGATTTTCAATTAAATGGCGCCCGATTAGTTGCGTTGGTCAGGTTCCCAGATACCTCAGAACGTGTCCTACACTGTCACCAAAATTGTCCGACTAGGGAGATTGCCCCATGAGAGTAGGAGCCGAACGAGCAGTGAGTGCCAACTTTCCGCGTTCCAATACCATCGTGCATCTCCTCGAAAATAAATGTATTTAACTACCCCGGCGAAAGGTTTAATGGCACAATTCGGTGACTCTCAGAAAACTTACTTAGGTCACTGTATCTTTCCTTACATCGACTCTTCAACGCTTTCTACCGTTCGGACTTCTTTAGTCTACTCGACAAGTTTCACTACGTTGTTTGGCTTCGAATACCTTCACGCGGCTTTACCGTTTTCGTCTCATTGCCAGAGTTGACTAGACGTGCTTGGTGTGTTTTAATATTAGAACTTCCTTGGATTGCTTCCTTGCGTGACTGACGTGCTCGGACTGTGCTCCAATATTTTACTAAATTTGACTACTTTCTTACATCTTTCAGGTACCTTTTGTTTTTAAATTGTTTTCTTTACTTGTTTACTTGTTACAGGAACGCTGAAAGAGATTTATATTGTCCGAAGCAGTGAAAAAGAAGTAAATAGTTATTGGTTTAAAAGACAGCGTAACGGACAAACGTGCATTTAAACGTGTTCAAAGACTTCTAATACATATAAAAATAACAACTGTACAAATAAATTTAGATTTGCGTAAAGGGTTAAACAACTAGTAAAAGTGTTGTGATAATTGTGAAAAAACATCAAAATTCAAAGTTTCGCATATATTAGTAACGGAAAATTTTGAACCTTGTGATTTCAAAGAATATCAAAGTGGTGGATTTTTGTAGTACGCTAAAGAGGTAAAAAGTATAGTAATCTAATTGTATTTTATTAGTTTGCAGCTTAGATCTATTAACGAAGAACACACTCCAGCTCTACTCGCAATTAACCAATAACATTTAAATACTAATTAGAATCCCATTTCTTTTATTTTTAAATATACGTAACTTAAATTAAATAATTTAATACACGTAAATTAAAAGATAATTTAGGAAACATTTTTGACACATTAATCTGATTTCTCATCTAATTATTTATTCTCATATTTGCCACGCATTTGATACGCATTCGTGACATGGCTACTATTCGCGCTACACTTTCTACTCCTGTACACTCTCAAAGCCGACCTTCTGAAAGCCTTCACACACGTAAACAAAAATTTAGATGAACATATCCGAAGGCTAGAAGAGGTCGTTCAAAACTCAGACGGTTGGACAACAATTGGCAACACCGCAGAAACTTTCAACCGTCCATCCGCGAAAGCAAAAACACAATCATCACAACCAATCATGACTCAAAACAGATTTGCTGTGTTAGATTATGACAATGATTTTCCATGCCTTCCCAATCCTCACTACCCCCTCCCATCATCGACACGTCCACCCACAAACCGACACAAACAGGCTAGCAAGCGCAAAGAAACAAAGACACGTAGAGTTGCGCAACCTGGCCCACAAGTGAACAAGGACATTCCTACTGAGCCCACGAAAAAGGTACTAATTTTAGCAGATAGCCATGGGCGACAAATCTCCTCCCTGCTCAGTGGGAAGCTCCCATCCAATTTCTCTGTCATGTGTGTGTTTAAACCTAACGGGAGGTTTGCCGACGTGATCAGTGAATTGGACACCCACACAAAAACTCTCACCAAACGGGATACAGTCATCATCATAGGAGGGCAGAATGACATCAATTTGGGTGGTCACTTTACACCTGAGCAACATGTTGAC
>BLKR01012042.1:0-24359 GCA_011170035.1 Teleogryllus occipitalis | reverse complement strand
CACACACACACACACACCACACACACACACACACCACACACACACACACACACACACACACACCACACACACACCACACACACACACACACCACACACACCACACACACACACACACACACACACACCACACACACACACCACACACACAATCACACCAATCACACACAATCACACACACACACACACGCACTGACATGTCCAACTCTACCACACATTACGGGAGACCAGATTGGAGCATAGTTCATGGCGCAGTTGTAGTGTTACCGCGCTTGGAAAGATATCTTGAAGTGAAACACTGTAAGCCGAAGTGTTGTGGATGGACGGCGGATCAACCGTTTAAACGAGGGAAGAATTCTACCACCTCCCAAGGAGTAAAATGCACAACACTGACAGTACTAATAATAGTTAGCGCGCCCGGAATCACCAAACAATCTCTCAATGGCAATTTACTGTATTCGATACAAGAATACAAAAAAAAAGAATATTTTTTCAAGATTGTTTGACTAACTCAGTAGGAAGATCATAATCTACAACAAAATAAAATACGGATTAAAGTTTTATTTAGCGTCTTATGAACATTGCCATAAAATACTTTTTTTTTAAAAATCTTGCAGTTTAAAACTCCCAGCAATTCGCTGTGGCTTCAGCTTTCCTTGTTATGTATATTCTGCTTTCCCTTTCTAAGATTCAAAGGTTAACTTATCTAGTGTGTCTCCAAAATGGCACAGACTTTCTCGTACTCGTAAGTCCCTTAATACGTTTAGTCTGTGTTAGCTTTTGTATTTTTCCCTATCCTCTTCCCAGCTACTACCTATTGGCGTCTATATCACATTTTTACTTTCTCATACGTACTTCGTGACAAGAGAAAATGTTGTAATCGTGGGCTGGCGAATTTTTGAGAGAAAATCTCATTGCCAGGTCCTGGTAACGAAAAAGTGGGTAAATCGTGTTTGTATTCGAGAATATACGAAAATACTTCCTCTGACACGTTGTGTAATCAGAAACAATGCTTATGGGTCCTTGATACAGAAAATCGATTGACGGCAAAGCGTCGGTCTGTCCGACCGTTCGTCCGTCTCTGGTCAACGCTAGTGCCTAAGCCGTAGTGCCGATTTTTTTTCCAAAATTGGTATACTTTGATCGATTTAAAGGAACTCAAGGCCCCATGAATTTGAAACGGGCACTTTTAATTTGGGAGTTCTTTAGGAAGAACCTCTATATTTTCAAAATTTTCTCAAAAATGGCTCCAAAAATCTTGATGTAACTTTGACCTCGAACCACGTGAAGAACGCTTAAGTGATTAGCGTAGGTCACATTTTCGTTGAAATATCTAATTTTTCGAAAAATAAAATATTCAAAAAGTTTTCGGTGCTTTCCTGGATCCACAATATTGAAGTTAGAGATTTTTTCTTCATGGAAAGTGTTCTTTAAAGGCAAATTTTGAAATAAGGTCATGTACTACAATTTATAAAAAATATGAGTGTTTTTCGCAAATTTTGTGTGGAATTTAGCCAGTTTTTACATATTTTAAGCATTTTTTTTTCTAAAAAACCGGTTCCAATTTTTTCTTTAAATTTTCTTCTCGGCAGAAAAAAAGGAGTGTTAGTCTCATTTCCAGCAAACTCTGAATTTTCGAAAATTGTTATATATTAACATTTCAAAACTACAAAATTGAAGGTAGAAATATTTTCCATAAACAGAAACTGTTCTAAAAATCAGCTCTTTAGAAGAGATAATTTAAAATTGTTTGAAAAATAAGAACTTTCTTCCGTAAATTGTGCTAAAAAATTAAGCACTTTACATGAAAACATTTTCTCAAAAACCGTCTCAAATATTTTTTAAAACTTTTTTTCACAAATAGAACAGTAAAACCTTAAGAGAATGGCGCAGATGTAATTTTTGTCAAAGTCTCATAATTTTGAAAAATTTCAAAGTTTAATTTTAAGTGGTGGCGATAACTTACTTTTCTCTGTTTCGTTTATTAATATAATTTTGGTATACTTGACAACGCTTGTAATTTGCTGGCTGGTTTAATCAACTCAACATGCATGTACCCGGCTGTGGCATTCGACATTCATTTGTTAAATACCCAATGCCGCATTTTACGCATCTACGCGTGACTTTACAGTAGTTTGACCGTATTTTTGGCACCGATGGCATTGAACTGGTGTTTTCTTTTTATATTATGGTTCAAATTTGATTCTTGCATTCAAAAGTTCGTCAATTTTGTAAATTTCTTTGTTGTTTTTGTGTGGTTCTAACTCCATAATGTGGAGGTGGAAAAAAGGGTGGTCGAAAATATTCTAGGATACCCGATATCCCACTTTCGGTATGTTACGAACAAGAAGGCCCTGAGATTTACGTTCATCTTTGACTTCTTCTTTGTTCACAGACAGTGAATATAACGAAGTACTACACGGAATACTCTGTTTTATTTTGTTTGATATTTGTGGTATTCCATATCTTTTTCATCCAGTACTTTAGTTATTTTTCTGTAGTCTTCAGTACTGTGTATGGTTTTATTTTTACTTGGTCTCTATGCATTTGATTTGTGAATTCCTTTAAATACATGTGTTAGTTTAGAAATTCTATTAACTTCGGTATATTCATAACATTTGCACAAATATTGATAATATACTGATACTTGTCGCATTTTGCGTTTGCTTTTCATAGCGTCAAGTTCAGGGAGCTATATTTTGTTCATTAAGTCCCAAATAATCCAAACAGTCATTTCAAATTCAATAAAACTCTACAATTCCGTTGCTAATAATATAATTTGAAATGATTTTCTACAAACGATTAAAAGGAGATATGAACATGCCCCTGGCCGAAGGAACTAAAGTAAATGACTGACTACAATAAAAAAATATTTCAAAGAGCATTATATTAAGCGTCCAATGCCCC
This sequence comes from Teleogryllus occipitalis, assembly GCA_011170035.1. Classification (NCBI taxonomy): domain Eukaryota; kingdom Metazoa; phylum Arthropoda; class Insecta; order Orthoptera; family Gryllidae; genus Teleogryllus; species Teleogryllus occipitalis. The sequence goes on along the minus strand of BLKR01012042.1, from coordinate 21,453 downwards.
CAAAAGGGCTTGGAGACGCGTTAGGAAGGCGCAACAAATTTAAAAAGAAACTTATTCATTCTAAGAATGGTTATAATTAGTTGAAATGGTAGTGTATGGTGTTTGCTTTCCAGAGACCCATTTGACAGAGAGCATTTGAAGAACATAATAAATTAAAGAATTTGTGAATGTTATGACTATTATAGTGTAGCGGGTTCCTAGTTGAAACGACTGATTCTTTTATATGCTCGGAGAATTTGTGCGATCTCAGAAGATGACCTTCTTGGCATTTACGTATTTAGGGAACAATTGTACTCGTAAGAACTTAAGTTTCCATGCTTTTGACTCGATAAGCAATGACCTCAATCGACTTACATTCTGAAGGTAGTTTCAAATAGCATTGTGGTGACAGGGTCAGATGGAAAAAGAGTGTACGTTGCGTTTGCAAAACGACTTGAAGGGCAGATTTGTGAGGTAACTGCGAAAAGATTGACTCTCAAACAAATGTGACTTGTCATGACGAACTAATTTCTTATAAACAATTACATACTCGTATCTCGATAATGAAAGGAGATACCGCCGATCGGATTGTGGAATTTTGCATTTCGTTTAAAGACAGTTTAGAGAAAATAAAAAAATTGCAATACTTGCAAATTTATAAACAATGTTCAATTTTTGCAATTCTGAAGTCGGAAGAGTTCCCTGATGTCCCAGAACCGAAAACTACGAATTAACAATTTTGCAACAAATAAAAATTTTATAAACAATTTCGAAACGTGTGCTGTACGGACCGGGAGGGTCCTCAATTTGTCTCCGAGTTGAATATTGCAAAATAACAATTTTGACAAGAGATGCTAAATTATTACTAAATACCTAGTTTAATTGTTGCAAAAATGTTAAATTTAGTAAAACCGAATACTTAAATACTATTTTTTCGCCAAAACTTCCCACCCCCAAACATTTTCCCGATTCTGGAGCCGCCTTCGCACATTTCATTTCTTCGACCCGGATTCGTAATATTCGTTCATATACTTCAGTTGTTTTGCATTAAAATTAATTCAATTGATTTTTCGCAAGTAAATCTAGATCATGTGAAAAATGTAATTAAACATTTTTCAAATCCACTAATTCTATTGCATGTGGTAAATATATTTATGTCGTAATGTATAATATTATCTTTATTGATGTATTTCATGTTGGCCATCGAATGGCTTGCACTATGACGTAATGTGATCATTCCCGCCCCTTGTGCCTTCTGCGCCAATACTCTCAACCCTTAGCATAAACACACCTATCATACGGAACGTTGATTCTAGATATGCTGAATGGGCGTAATCCGGCCTATCAGCTTCTCAGTCGTTGGCAGTTGGTTGAGATTGTTCTTTTGTAATAGTTAACTACGAAAGAAGCAGATGGCGTTGTTCTCCGTACAGTGCTGCCAGAATGTGCAGAAGTACTGGGACTTCAGAAATTGGCCATACCCATTTTACGTGACGACGGCGGAACATCGACTTTCAATGGAGGACACTCGTGCGTCTTCCATTCGTTCGGTACCGCTTTATGCCTTCGGGAACAGATTTTTGATTTTTCAACTAGTCCTAAGACACTTAAACACGATTGCGGCTTAAACACAGATCCCAATTCTGCCCCACTACGCCGTTCAGATACCCCTACTTTGATTATATTTTATCACAATTTTCAAATTATTACAATGTTGGTTTTAGAAGTTACCTACATCTTGTGTCGAGATTTTATTGTTGAAACATGTATACATTTTGGGTAATGTTTCATGACTTTTGGGGGAAATAGAATCATGCCATCTGACAGCCGTGTGAGCGTGTGAGGTGGAGAACTAAGTAGCGTCGGCATCGCGTCCTTCATTACACGAGGCTCGTGTCCTGGGGTTTCACGTTGCAGCGTTCATCACAGACCAACCATTTTGTTACTCAAATGTGATGTCTCTCATGTGCTAGGTGACCAAAGCAACAGCCGTGGCAATTACTCTTCCTTGATTCAAAGATTTTCCATTAAAATAGTATGCTTGCGTTCAACTAGTGATGGGCGTGGATCACAAAAAATGCAAACCATTATATTTACCGTAGCATCTATATAGTCAAAATTACTTAATAGAGGTGCATTTCAGGTCTATGATCCTCCCTAGTATGACCTGAAGTGAAGGTGAAGGAGCGTTTGATTAGGAATTCAAATGAACTCTTAATATGTTAGATGTATACTCTAAACAGGCTTCTAGAATGGCTCACAGGCAGCACACTAGCTTCCCCTGGTGTGGTCTAGGTTCCAGGCTCCAGGATAAGAAAGACTTCAGAACATGATGCAATTAACAGTTTGAGTATCGTTTCCGTGAAAAATAAGGGTCAAATTCATATTTTAGCACTGACTGTTCATCGCACACCGAACTTTATGTCGTGTACCGAACATTTGCACCCAAGTGTGGGTTTTCTGAACTCCCAATACCTGTTGTTTTGACTACTAACGTGGACATTGAGATAAAATCAAGTTTCATTAGAAAATAAAGTTATAGATAGATCAAGATTACCATCATGCGCACTTTTAAAAAACCAATTTGCAAAGCACACTCTCGCTGTCGGATGGACAGGCAGTAATGTGAGCATAACCGTGCCTTTGTAAGGTTTCATCTTCAAAATTGTTGCGGCCTTCCTAGCACTCCCTTTCGAAATACCGGTCAGTGGAGCAAGATGTGAAAAGAGTTTATGAAGAGAATGTTCCAGTCGTGTTTGAATGTCGCACAATTTGTCTTCAGTTCAGACGTGGCGCTCATCCCACTGTTTGTTCGTTCACAATTATACCTTGACTCCCTCACTTTTTCAACAGCTTTTCACTCGTATTCCGCTGCGGAGGTCTGATTCCCGGAAACACCATAATAAATTTCTGCCGACACTTTCTCGCAGAGTTGCATTTTACGTATGTGCCATAAACACACACTTTCTGATTGAGATAACTTCGAGCGAGTCATCACAAACTGGCTATTCAAAAAGACTGGAAAACACGCCTTTTGCAGGACGAGGCCTTGAAACTCTCCCGTTAGCAACGTTGCCAGGACTGGGAGAGTTGGCGGCTCACGGTGTCAACTCATGTCGTTGCAATTCCTCTGATCGGGAGGTCTTAGGTTCGAGTCCCGACAGTGGCAGTATTTTCGACACTAGCGAGATACCTGGGCCGAATTCAGTCGCTTTCCGAAGGAGAATTCTATCTTTTTATATCAATATCAGGTGAATGTCGGAGCAGTACCCTAACAAACAGGTCACGGACCGCTCATGAACGTTCCTTCCCCTTCCTTGTCTTATCCTCACCCCTTACACACACACATACACCTACACATATTACAATACTACACATACCGAGACACCAGTCTGGAGCTAGAGCTTGTTCCAGCTGGAGCAGTGTCCCGCTGATGGGAGATACCTGGTGGAGAGAAATCCCGAAAAAGGTTGTCGCCGGGTCTCCCCATCCAGCAGGGAAATATCACCGTCACCTCTCGAGAAAAACACATACACTACACTTATGAGATTAATGGCCTTAACAGTTGACGCGTCCGGAATCTCTAACCAATCAAAATGAAGAAAGAAAAAGGAAAAAAAATTCCCAGGAGAGTTGAGTTCATTGTTCCCTGGTTACTGACGGTTCGTCGGCTCAGCAGAATTTCCCATGACGGCGGCACACTGATAAAATAGTTACACTGTACTTTGGGTTTCAATACATTTGTTTAAACTAAACCAAGAAATGTTCGGTGCATTTTATCTGTACTTCATTCAATGTCTTCAGTAAAATACACTTAGGGAAAATGAATCGGCAATCGGATCAGACAATGTAATTGGCAGGTCTATTTTAGGAAAAAAGTGGCCAAAACACATAAGTTCACATACCAGGTGTTTAAAAAAGTAAAAACCTCATTGTTAACAAAATATCTATTTTTGTGTTCGAACGTGCATGTTTGCACAGCCTTTGTAAACGTAACTCTACCGTCACGCCCTCATTCTTGCGAAAAGAGAGTTTAGAAGAAACGTTATGGTGCAACGAGGCAACAACTGCTTGCAATAGATCGATTACAATTCATAGAAGAAAATAATGAACAAATAACGGCAGATAAGCGTTAATTCTATTAATTTTAAGATACTATTCAAATGTTCGTACGTAAAATCTGTTAACAATGACAAGCGATAACACGTCTGGGACACAACCTTTCATTTATAACTCTGGTATCCGCGAACCTTGTTGGGATGAGTATACTCGCTCGGAGTTTTGGAATACCCCAACTTCAGAAAAACAAAAAATTAAAAATTAAAAAAAAGGAAATATTAGGTAAGTAACAAGATACCCATAATCAGCTGAACTCCTAGTTTCGCAAAGTAAACTCGATAGAAAAAAAAATGTATGGTCCAATATGGCTGTAAGGATTCTGCGGACACTGCAACAATCACCAATATTTGAGGTTCACTTCGGCAACATATTCTATGTATACCATCTGCTCTAGTGTCTTTCTCTGAAAGCTCTGGGATAAATAATATAATTAAGAAGAAAGCATTAGTTATCACTCTCGCAGTTCATCGAAATCTGACAATGAGTAGGTCGGGTGCAGGTTCGCCGTACGTCTACGTTGTCATAACATTAATAAGTTACACAGATGATTGCGCGCGGTATGCGGATCCCCCTTGGAATATTGTACAGCTATCGTTTGTAATATTGTAAAGCGAAATTTGCATTTACATTTACATTTTACTTTGTTGTATTCACGTATTTCTAACAGCTTAAATGGATAGTAAATAAACTATTTGGCGTTAACACGATCTTTGAGAAGGAAAAACAAAAAAATAGAGCATTAGGTATCCAAATATACCGCGAAAATACTGAGTGTTAAAGCAAAAATCGTAAAATTGGGTTTAGGGGTCAGCTCAAATTTCGTTATATTCAAAAACCTTTAGTGTTTTAAATATAAACATTATGAATTGAATATCTGCCGGGGTGACATTACTGGAGGTGATGGACCTTGAATCGAAATCTTCAATTTGTTGGTTATAGTGACATCGATGAATTACCAAGCCAGCACCCGCTAGAAAAAAACTTGGGAAAATTTAAGTGATTAGTAAGATTTGCCGAAGAATGGAAGGAAAGTTCTCTCCACAAAAGAAGAAAACATAAAAATGTTACATTTCTGAATTGATCTAAAGGAAAATTCAAAAAACTGCGCCACCGCTTTGTTTCGTCTTAAATCTATGGACACCATGAGATGCCGCTTTCGCAGGCGATGTTCTCCCAGAAATATACTGAACTATTTGACAATTCAACGTGATCAGCGGCCCGTAATATCACTAAAGGAAAGTTTCAAATAAATATTTGTGCATGTGATGGACACTTAGACAACATCGACAAGCCGGTCATAGCGTCCATCATGAGAGTAAGAGAATTAATTAAGGCCGAAAGCACGCGAGTTTTTGCCACATTCTCTGCAAGTTCTGGCTGGATTAATTTAAAAATTCTACAAAATTTAAGCCATAAAATTAGAGCGTTTGTGACAGAGAAAGCAAGTTCAACATTAAATGAGAGAAAACGATGAAAGAATAACGCATTACAACTCTTAAGGATCATGAAGAAACATTCAAAGCGTTGCAATGCTGCTAGAACCAATTCAAGACAGAAGTTGGTTTTAGGGTGTACTCTTGACGAGCGGGGCTCGAAAGAGGTTCTTTAGGGGTTCAGTCTCTTCGTGCCATTATTTACACATATACAATTGTTCCATGACTTAAAATCTGCCCAAAACGTTTTGTAATTTATCGGTATCGTGCCCTATAATTTCTCGTGTCCAGCAATACATGTTCAACGATTCGAATCTTATTTTAACTTACCAATTACTTAGAAAAATTACTGACGTGTTGTCTAAATTTGTTCAAGTTGCAGTAGCGAAGGAAATATTTCAAATCATGTTTTGCTTGTTTTACAGTCGTTCGGATCAGAGATAAATCGGTTTCTCACAACATATTACCATAAAATAAACGAGCATGCGAAACAGTTCGCATTCGTCTCATTCCTGAAAAAATGGCCTCTCTTTGCAAGGCATTAGATCCGCACTTTTCTGCAAGCACCAAACTATGGATAGGAGACTTTCTTATTCCATTAGAATATTATATTATTCTCAAGTGAGACTTCAGTAGAGGGTCAATGTTCTAAAATTGCAGGACTTAATTTACAATAAAAAATGCAACCGTGTTATGCAAGACAAACTTCGAGATTCCTACATAGCTCTCATTCCATTAGAATTTTCAGATCTTCGGCATCGAATAATATTCCAGGAGGCAGCATATCACATGCATGATGACTTCATCGATTATGTGTTACTTAGATTATAGTTATTATAAAATTCTCATTTTTGTTAACATTTTGTGAATAGATATTTACAATGAAATATATCGTTTTCAAATTGTATATGTAAGATCGTTTCAATCACCTCCTGTATTGATATAAAATACTCTTCTTAAAAAAACCGCTTTCAACGACTCTTTTTCAGACATTTATTATTGAAGGCGTTTAAAGGCCCGCCCAGAAACTGGTGAAGTCTTCTAAAAATTAAAACCACTTTAAATTTTGATTCTGTACGTTTTTTGATTAACCGTCGTACCATATCTGCTATTTACAATCAAGTACTATACCTGGGGTCTTTTTGGGCCACAAACTTAAATAACTATTGGAAGTGATAAACACAAATGTGTATGTCAACAAGCAGAATCGAAATAATTGTTCTTATATAAATATATATTTTATACGTAATTTTCAATAATATAATAAATATAATTTATTCATTTTAAATATTTTATTCAAAGAATAATCTCAACCGTACATAACCTCCATTGTTGATATATAATGCTTCAAAAATATTTATAATAATTTGGGAAAGTTATTCGAGATAAATCAAATATTGACTATGACAGACATATTTTTTTTAAGTTCATGACAAGATATTTCAAATGAGAATGGAAAAAAATAAGAGGCAATACTTTAGGTCAAACCAGTCTCATGTAACGAAAAGGATTTATAACTCATAAAATTGGGGAAATAGGTGAAAATGGTTTGTTAACTGCTTAATAAGTGCACGAAATCATATCTAGAATACTGAAATTACCCTGCAAATATTCAGGAAAATATTAACAAATGAATGATGATGGGGTCCAAAAAGACCCAAGATATGGTACGAGAGTTAAGCATATCCCATTAGTATCATATTTATAATAAACAATACCAACGATATATAGTGCCTTCTAATCTACGTTAAGATGGTGAGTTATTCATTTATAGGATGAGTTATTTCAGTTACAAACATGCACTGCACAGTCTTCTCTTCAATTAAACGAACAGTTAATGTATTTTAAGTTATTTTACTGACAAACGCATCGTTACTGCAAAGCCGTTTTTTGGAGATCTCTCTTCTACGACGTCCAGGAGGTTATGCTTGACGCGATTCGAAGCGCTGAGAATATCTACTTTTTTCTGTTGCAAATGAAAAACGAAAATGAGGGAACTAATACTCGTAGAATTGGGATGCAAATTTCAACAACTCGTATCGCGCACAATCCTGCGATCGCGGCCATCTTTAGGCCGTCAGACCTGTTCCCTACAGCCGGGCGTCAGAATTTATGTGTACTCGCTGTTCGCAAATGATGCTGAAAACCTCCCTATTCCACAGCAACAGTTCTACTCTTTGATATGCCCAGAACGCTTGATCACATTCAGGCTCCGACTAAATCGTAAAATTACAAAAAACATTTTCTATGGAAATCTATGCATCTGAGTCTAAAACCGTAAACAGTTTATTCATTACTAAAATTACAAGGAACACGCACGTGTGTTTTACATGAAATTATTCACTCATTTTGTTATGTATTATTGTGTATTTGTAAAATAGAGGGTGAACACAAATTCCATTCTCGATTTGGTTTCCAGTGCCCAAACATTATCTCAGGCCCTCCTAACGGCCGACAGTTACCAAATTTTATTTTTATCGAAGTTTTCCTAATTTCCAAAAGCACTTCAAAATGTTGTTGTATACGTTTTCGGTATTACGCTCTCTACGGTTTAAGTCTCATAAAAATCTGAATGTTAGGCAGGGTGAGTACTGCGTGTCATAAGGATATAGAAACAATAATTCAGGTGGTCATGAGAAATATAAAACTTTTCATTTCAAATATCAGCTTTTCTTCAGTCTGTACATTAGCTAATCATTAGAATGAGAACTGTTAATTTCAGTTCTAAACTTTTTTTTCATTTGGTTTTATAAGGAGATAATTATGCATTTACGCGCCGATAATGCCCAAACAGTCACTTTCATGAAGGATGGCAAAATAATGTTTTAATAATTATGGTTGCGTTTACTTTGAAAATATTTGTTTGATAAAACCAAAGATCGGGAAATAAATGGCGATAAGATTAACATTATTTTTTTAAAACTGTCTCTTTGTCACCTCATAAACCAATGGTATTCTGAAACAGTGAACATGATAGTCTAGTTTTTTAAAAAAATTATTTCAAGAAAAAATTGGAGTCGGAATGTGATGGGAGCGAGATTTCAGATGTGTGAGTTATTAAGTCAAACGTTGGTAATGCTGATTATATTTTAAGTTAAAATCTAAATTATTTTACCAAGGAAAACTATCAATAAGCCGCAAAAAAATTATTTTAACGGTTATGACAATTGGAACCGAGGGCCTCGCCACGCGACTGAGTGCAGCACATAACGGCGGCGCAGCGTTGGAATCGGCAACTCCAGCGGTAGCCAAGTCGCCTGTGGCAGCAGATCATGTCAGAAGGCGAAAGCGTTGGGGGAGGGGCGGGCGAAACGACGTCTACGCTAGCGATACGCAGACGGCGGCGGTTGCGTCGCCAGCGAAAGCTGCGGAGGCGGGGATGCGGTAGGGGGCGTGGAACGGGCGAGGGGAGGCGTGGTCGCGGGCGGCGGCGGGGATGCGTTGAAAGCGGAGGCTATGACCGGAGCGGAGGCGGGAGGTTGGGTCGGGGACATGGCGGTGGCGAGGACGAAGGCGGGTATAGGAGCGGGGGCAGGGCGCTGGCGTGGATGGAGGTAGGGACGGAGGCGAGGACGGAAGCGAGAACGGAGGTGAGGACGGAGGTGGGGACGGAAGTGGGGACGGAAGTGAGGACGGAGGCGGGGACGGAAGCGGGGACGGACGCGGGGACGGACGCGGGGACGGACGCGGGGACGGACGCGGGGACGGAAACGGGGACGGACGCGGGGACGGAAGCGGGGACAGAGGCGAGGAGGGGTTGGAAGCGGAGTGCGTGTCCGGGAGGAAGGCGGAAGATAGGGGAATGGCCGTGGAGGAGGCGGGGTCGGAGACCGGAATAGGGACGGGGGCGTGGCGGAGGCGACCGCCATCCCTCGCCAGATGCCCGCAAACGCAGAACGCACTGCGGCAGCCTGCGGAGGGCGCCACTGTCCCGCTTCTGCTTGTGCTTGTGCTTCCTCTGCCGCAGCTACCGCCTCCTGCCGCTCCGACGAGCATCCATAGCGCTTTCAGGGGGCTAACCTACTTTTATGCACGCCTTATACGCCTCTGTGTGTGGCGAAACGGCTTTTGTCCGCTTTTAGTTCGATTTTCCAGCCCTCGTAAAAACCGAGGCTTAAACACAAAGTAAATTTTGAGAAAAGGACAATGAAAAATTTATAATGTAATTAAGATTTTAAAAATAACACCTTATAGCAGTAAATTTTGATGTATAAAATTCGCAAAGCATTAACTTAACTAAATAATTAATGAGAAAAATTATTTTTTCCTGTTCACGGAAATTAAATAATTTTAGAAAATATTTTAAATATTGTTTTAAAAATTTCTCTTTCCTTTTCTCAATTTAACAGTGGTATGTTTTTGTGATAGAAAATTGATGGATAGTATTCTTTTACTTATTACAATTTCTAATAATTAAAAATATATTTAGTAAAATTATCTTTATGAGCCAAAATCTTGTATGACGGATTAAATGTATCTATTCATAGGGTTGCAAAATGAATTACTCCATTACGTAACAGCGCATTTTTTGTTTAAAACGTCTCTGTCCTCATCAAACAACAGTCATTTGGCCGGAATTATTACAACAAATGTAGATACCCAAGACATTTTTTGAACAATTCGATCATTTTCGTTGATTGAAAAATTTATTTCTCAAACATTGCAAATGGAAGGGGAGAAATTGCTTTCCCTTAAGAATATAACAAAATGTAAATAGCTTTGCTTCAGCTCGATACTTTTCAGCATCTTGATAGTTCTTTGGGATTCAACATATTTTCGCATTCAATCCTCTAAAGTGTGTAGTGTCAATAAAGTATAAATAATCAAAAAATGTATCAAATCAATTGTTTTAAGTCTGGCTATTTAAGTAATAATGACTGTAATTAATTTTTAAAGCCAAAAACAACCTTCCTTTATACTTTCAAATAAGAAAGATGCACTAAGAAAAATATTTTGAATGAACTATCCGAACTCTTTCGTCTGGTGTGTTGAAAGAAGGACTAAAGAAATACTACTGACACATCTTCACATCACATCAATTCATCAAAATGACAAATTTAAACTATTTAGCACAGTGTATTCTTCTCTACTGAAGTTCCAAATAGCTTAACAGCTTCCTGAATAGGATCATTATTCTGGAGCGTTCTTTGTGAATCTTTTATTGCTTCTGAAGTGCTCTTTGCGGTAGTTGATTGGCGGAGTAGCCAACCTAATGCAAACGCCTTGACGCGGAAATCCCTTCTTACAAGATGGACCCGAACGAACGCTTCGCTAGCTTCACATGAATGAATTCATTTGCGCAACCAAAGAAGTTAATTAACTAGTAATTTTGCTCTTAGTACTGAAGATCAGACACCTGATTTACCTTTTTAAAACTCATTAAATTAGTCCATTTGGAATGTCATTGTCGAAAGACTTCATGCTCGAGTGAACATTTCTTTGACAACGATTATTATCTTAATGTCTCATAATTTTCAATTTCATAGTTACACAATAAACATTCTTCTAATTCTTTGCTAAATTTATAAAATTTGTTTTTTTAAATAAAAAATGTACTTACGTAATTACAAGCAGGTATGGAAATGGGAATCTATTAAAACGCAATGCAAACGCAATACCTCAATACACGTTTAAAAGCGCGATTGCTTTCAGCTCTTTTAATTTTAGATCACACCAATCAGTGCATTGTATTTGAATTTAAAACCATAATAGTTGACCTGAAAGTGAAACACATTGGAATTTACCCGCATTGCCGCAGTTGCAAATCAGTACGTTCGATGATCTTCACTCCACACGCATAGGTGATTTCACATATTTGTTTGCCTCGCCGCAAATTCACGTAATCCACATTACAAAGCCTGAATGAAACCGTAAAAAACACACACAACACAATTCACATCATTGCATGCAACACCTGCGGTACGCTTCCAAACTCGAACAATAGGAGTGGAATCGCATCAATTCGTGAATTTAAAATAGGCAATGGAAATGAAAAGACATAATCAAAAACAATACGATACTTCTTTTTCTAAAATTGTCACCCGGGACATTTTTTCGAATTCAATTCGTGACGTACCATGTTTGCACTCATGATGGCCTCGCAGAGAACAGAGAACAAAATCACTCTTCGGGTCCGCAGCGGCAGTCGCTGCGGCGTAGAACACAGATCCTTCGAGAGACACCGGCTACTGAAGGACCTGAGCCGCTCAAACCGGCTACTATCAGATTTCTATTGATCGAGCGTTTCGCAACCGCGCTAAGAAATAAAAATCACTCATCAATCATCACGGGTAAACACGCGTCGGCCACTGGAGGAGGTCCAGCGAGAAGCCTTCTTTATATAGGCGTCCCCTCCCTCCGCTCGCTCCCGCCCAGCCCTGCCCGACCCTACCCGGCCCTCCCCGCTCGCAAAGCCCGGGTCGCCGCCAGCCCGCCCCGCCCCCGCCCCTCCGCCCCGCCCCTTCCACGCCCCCACTCTTTTCACGGCCCCTTTCTTCTCCTTGCTCTCGCGCTGGCGAGCACGCATTTGGCTGAATTTCAGCCTAGTATGCATCGTTACATGAATCGATAAAGCCAGCAGAGAGTTCGCACAGCTCTGCTGCTGCCAACATGCAAGAGTTGAGGAAGATGCCAGTGGACTGCAGTTGTCGTGGCAGCCGTCCTCGCGTACGCCGCCCCGCCCCCCCTCCCGGCCGCCCGAATTGGCCCTGTAAATCAAAGCCCGGCTTCGACGTTCATTCATGCGGCAGTGGGCAGCCGCTCCGTGCATTGTTCGTGGGAGACTAACGCTCGCAACTCGCCACGGGTGGGAGGAACGTTCTTGTTGCCATAATATGTACAGATAGAGCACCCGACCGTAAGGAGATCCATTCTACTGTCAACAACAACGACGTGTTGACTAGATCAGACCGGGTTTGGCCACTGAACGCAATTGCACTTGGAATCAAATTGTTTGCTTTGTCAATCATTGCATTTTAAATGACATAATAATGCATCATCCAGAAGATAGGCTCCTTCAAACTGGAAGCCTTTCTTCATTATCCCATCCCCAAACAGTATAGCAACCCAGAAAATTACAGGTCCATCAGTCTCCTTCCATCATTAGAAAAAAAGGTTGGAATCTAATCCTAGCAAGAGCAAATAATTACCCCCCAAAATTAAACTCTCATTAACCCATCAGTTCGGTTTTATCCATAAAGTATCCACAGCGCATCAGTTTCTACGCATCACCAAACACCTACACAGCTCCTTCAAAAAACCCTCGATTGCAGTATTCAAGGATATCACCAAAGTTTTCGTCAGTCTTGCCTGAAGAGTTAATATACAAACTCTCATCAATTAGAACCCCACATACCTCTGAAATATCATTAAATGCTTCCTCGCAAACAGAACTATTTCAGTCGTAATAGAAAATCACACCTTAATCATACGCTCTATCAAGTCAGGACTTCCACAAGGATCCCCCTCTTTCCATTACTATTCAACCTCTCCACCACAGATATGCCTATCCACAGATTAACCCATCTATAGTAATAATTTCCAATGAGCGCACAAATTGAAAGGATACTATCCAGTCCCCGGACATGTGAAATATGCGATTTTTTTGTTAGATATCAGGAGACACGGGAAATATCCAAAAACATCAATTTCACTCATTTCTAATGCGCGCAAATCTTGAAAGAAAATCGTGCAGCATCCAACATCCAACATTTCTATGATTTTGTTACATATCTAGGAATTCGGGGAAAATACAAAAACATTCATGCGTTGCGATTTTGACTGAAAAATGCAAATATTTTATTGCGTTTTTCCGCCTATTCTCTCAATTCGCGTTGTAACTCAATTCTCATACTCACTTCTAACTACACAGATGACATCTCGCAAAAGCAACACTCCAAGAAAGGGCCGCCCGCAATTAAATATTTTCTATTTATGTGCTGCTTTGTGGAGGAGCAATATTTTGACTTCTTGGTTTGTAAAGAACAGTTGGAATGTATATCTACCCCACTATCTTATTGCAGCATTCTTGAAGAGTGTTTTTATTAAAATATTTAATTAATTAGAGCGTTATACGAGAGAATTGCGTTTGTTGTTCTTCTTGAGCAGTGTGCAGGCCACTTTTTGTTAAACCATTTTGTGAGATTTTGTTTAGAAACATTCTTCCTGTTGCAGGCCAGTAGTATAACACATTTGCATATGACACTGCAATCTATATTCCTCATTCATCAATAAACTTCATAGTAATAATGCCCCAAAACATTATTACAATGGAGAGATGGTCCTCAAAATGAAAGATTTAATTCAATTATACTATATCCACTGGAAAAATATTCACATACGAATCATATTTCCCTCCCATCCCATTACGAATAAATGACAATATTATTTCATTGACATAATATTACAAGGCAGGTAAATATTCAGAAACTTTAATTTTGACTAGAAAACTTGCGTAGATACCAAAGTCCAAAAAGCCAAAATTAAATTCCTGCAACTTAAATCCCTTATAAATAAAACTTCATTAAACAAAGGGATACAAAATAATCATCACACACCCCACATATCTGTATGCGTGTCCAATTTAGATAAATACTGGCAAATATAATATCCAGAAAACGCAAGTCATCCTAAACAAATTCCTACGAACAATCATCCGAGACCCTTGGTTCATCTGCAACAAGCAACTAAACACCAAATAAAATAAATTCTTAACAGTATACCCTATCTCTCCAATCACTTAATCAAACCTCCACCTAATCAATCAAAGAAGAAAGGTTTTCCTCCATGTCAGAATCCGTGGCAAATATACCAAACGCGAGTCAAAAATACATATCCAGTACATGCATTCCTTAACATATTTAGTCATTTAAAATGCATCAGTAGAGGTGCTCTGCGTTTCCCCTCGTTAAATGTATGTAGTTTAGTACTAGCTCGTAGATTAAGTTCTTGCAAGCCTATAACTGAAAATGTAGAGTTACGTTTAACGGAACTTTGAAATTAATCCATAATGAAATCAGTTAAAAAAGTCATGCATGTCCCAATGCCAGATTATTCAAGGTTTACGATTGTATAAGATGCTCTAAACCAAGTTGCCATTGAAATATGATATTCATATACACTAGGCAATGCGATAAAACACACATCGCATAGTGAAATATTCAAAACGCTTCCAGTGCTTTATCATATATACTGGTGTATTTGTGCCAGAGAATATGTTAACTTCCGTAAACTACAACAGACTAATTACTAGAATGACACAATATGTATTTTAAATGTGTATTATTCTTTTAATTCATTTTATTTTTCCAACTTCACCGACATAGTTTCTATATGGAATATTTTATTATTTATAATTTCTAAAAAAGCTATTAAAATTTCCTCCGACTGACTATTTGATTTTTAGAATATTGTATGAATTTGTATTAAAAATAATCGCAAGTTTGGCGTTTTGCATATTACATTGGTCATACTTTGGGAAAATGGCGCCTCATTAAACTTTTACGTGTAGAGAACGGAGAACATCAGCGATGCTCTAGCTAATAAGGCAGTTGTGTAACTTTGTTTTATAATATTTCTCACCACATATTTAGTGGCTAAATCTTGTAGCATTTAGCTCCTCTTCGTGCCTTGGAAATTCCTGAAATTAATTGTGATCCATCTACTATTTATTTGAATAGCAACTAAGTCTGTTATCTGCGTTGTTTCCTTCCAAATAAAGTCGTTGTATGTTAAATAAACATTGTCTTGTTTGAACTCAAACGCATTCTGACTCCTTTCACTGACGATATCCGATGTTTAAACAAACATTTGCATGAACCGTTTATTTATTTTGTCTTACACACGTGTTGCTTCATTGAGAGGAAGAGAAAGGCTGTTTCAAGAAACGTGAAATTCAAATTTCGTTACACTACAACAACACTGGCATATTTACAACAATATATCTTAAATACTGTGGGCTACTTCTGAGAGGTAAAGCTAATGCACAGTCTTGAAAAGTAAATGCCAAATTACAGTTCGAAAGTCATTAATGAGCAAGCAATTTTTTTCTCAAACCCCCAGCAGAATAAAATCAAAAGTAACTTTCAGGTTAAAAACTAAATATCCAACTTTGAGAAACATCCAGCGCATAAAACTTCTATATTTAAGAGGAGAAGAAGGCATTCTACACGCTAACTTCTATATCTCCCATTCTTCGTCGTATTCAGACATCGTGACTTGAAGTAGCGCATCTTCAAAGAGACGCAGTCGAACTTCAGTCTAAAATTAAATAAATAAGTCTGCAAAGTCTGAGGAGCTCTCGTGTCTTCAACGGGAACTGAGTTTTCCTCTCAGCCGAACAAACAAAAAAGGCATCTCAGGAACATTTTCTCAGGGTGCAAGAGCGCGTCATTAGAAAGAAACAGCTTCCATCGCGCCGCTGAGAAAACCCTTAATAGGAAAGCGATTCCAGACGACTAAAGAGATGACCAAATGTGGTTCAATATTACATTTGGCATGCGAAAGAATATTGGGCCTCTTCCACCGACAATAGTAATAGAAATCACGCCTGTTGACAAATACTCCAAACATAAGCAAAATCATCATGGCAAAGATTCCGGGACTTCAACAATAAGCAAATGGCACTCATGTGACTCTTGCCTCACTTCATTGATCTTGGAAAAGTATCACAGCCTTGCCTACTAATTTACGAATCAGTAGTTTTTGTAAAAATTAACTTCAAGATGAGAACATATTTTCACGCAATAGGTATCTACAGAATGTCCCAAAATAAAAGTTAGACATTTCTGGAGCATGCTTCAGAAGAGTCTAACTTTTATTTAGAGAAGAAGGAGATGATAATTTTTAACAATGAAAATGGCGGGAAATTTCATATAACAAAGTTACATGTGTGGTTGTTAGGTAACTCTTCACGCACGTAATGAACAGGTAAAAGAATACTCGTTGCTTCAGAACGTGACTTGTCGAACATTGCATGAGTTGTTGCTTAACTGGCAGGGGCAAATGTTACATCGTTACTGAAATTAAGTTGTCCTTGCATCGTTAAATATAGCTTCATTAAAAAAATATCCCGTCACATGCTCATTGTCAAAAAGTGATAATCTTCTTTACTTACGTTAGAAGTTCGTAACATTTATTCTGAGACACACCGTATAATGACAAATTATATTTCATGCCTCAGTGCCAGTCAATATTTTTTTCATTGTAAATATGTGGATAGCACCTTATCAAAATTTTCAGATTCTATATTTATACAAAAGCACTTGCTGCAAATTCTGCACCAACCCTCGGTAACAATGGTGTTTAATCGTGATTTAAGCATAACGGATTATTATATTAAACCGTGAACTTCAATTTTAATTTGAGGGTGTTTCTATAAACTCACGTTTCCAATATTATACTATGTATTATGATGTGACGTTTTAAGTTTTTTATGACCCACTTATTAATCTACATAAGGATAAAATAAGTAAATAATAATGTTAAATGAAGTGTGGTCATGTGTCTTCGAAACAAAAGTAAATCCCAATTACTATCTGCAAACTTGTTCATATCTGAATGTGATACGGAAGATTAAATGCATTCGAGCATGATCTCCCTCTGATAAAAACAGAATGCCTTACCTAAACTACCAATATTATATATAATCTGTTGCCATTGTCGAAGATAAAAAAATTAAAACTCAAATATTGGTAGTTTAGGTAAGATTTTTATCAGAGGGAGATCATGCTCGAATAAAAACAATATCTTACCTAAACTATCAATTTTTTAGCTTTAATTTTTTGATCTTCGACCACAGCAAACGTACCTTTACAAATTACCCTTTGTATAACAAGCTAGTTATTGTTTACGTGTACACTTTACTTGTCTTCTAGCAAAATTACAGATATTACTCAGTGGTGATCCCCCTGACTCCATTTTCTTCCAACAGAAGTTAATATTTGTACCTGACAAATGTTTTCAATTAGAAATTAAATGTTTGAACTGAAAATTATAATATGATCCATTTACTTTCACCTCACACACATTAGTTTCACCTTATTTACTTTAGTTTTGAAATAAATATATTGTATAAAACACTACAAAAATATTCAGAAATGTATAAAAATGTATAAATGAAAGTTAAAATAAAAAATTAAGTTCGTTGAAATGTAAACTTAACTTAATAAGAAAACTTTACAAATATTTAATTATTTAAAGAAATAATTGTAAACATGTATTAATTATACAATGACTATTGAAACTCATTCACTACAAATGTGCAACAGAATTTAAAAAAAATAGGGTTGCTTAGATTTTTCAGAAGTTATAATATTAACGGTAAAATCAGAAGATTACAAAATTATCATTTAATCGGTCAAATTTACGACGTACCTACGTTCAGATGTAAAATAACATCGTAAATCGCGTTCGCGCATCGTTAGCGCGTTCTGTATTCATATATCAAACTGAGTTTGCCCAAATTTTCCACAAATAATAGAGTACAGCGACTTTCTTATAAAATCAGAATTATGATTAAAAATACAGCAAATCAAGAAAAGAGGACAATAAATGTAATAAAATGTGTTTAAATTCAAGGAATGAAAGTTCTCTAGGGACAAATTCAATATCGTTGTCTGCATTTACTCGATCCCCTTTGCCTCAGACTCGGCATTTCCGCCTCTAATCCTAGTTTATGCTTTGTATCCGACTGCAGCAGAAATTCATTCCGCATGTATATCTCCGATGGAAATGCATCGCTGAAGATTTGTTCAAGAATATCGCCTTAAACCAACAGATTAGGTCAGGAATGTTTGGGATACATCTCTTGAATGTTTAATATGGCACAAAGCCAGTTATGATGTTTTGGTAAAGAAAGAAAGCATTTATGGCTAAACATCCAGGGTCTTTTGACAATGATGCAAGGGAAAATTTAAAAAATACCGTTGTAAATGAGATTCATGCATCTAACATTGTTTCCACAAATATGGATCGAACAAATACGCACTATTAAGTCAAGCGAATGCCACGAAAATCTGCAGAGCTGCATTTTGAGGAAAGGAGAATTTGCAGGGTAGATGCGTTAGAAAAATTCTTGGAGTAGGTTTGTTTGTAAATGTTTGTAACTAAATTATTGTAATTAGAAGATTGTGCTGAAAACTCGAAGACATGCATACCTTTAAGGGTACCAAATAAAGTTTGATATTAAAATATTTTTCACATATTTCTTGCACCTTTGAAAGCTTGAATCGTGTGGTAAATTATATAAAAAATTAGCTGTTAACCTTTAATATTCATTACAGACAGGCACTTCTGCTGAATAAAAACATTTATACATCAATTTTCTAATTTTATTTTTTATTAAGATATAATTCTTGACAACATTTATACACCAAAAGCAACAGGAAAGAAAAGTCACGGAAGAAAATGCAACACATAATAGCCAAAAGAATGCAACGAAACGGTGATAAGAAGACATTCTATAATTACAACTGGTTTACTTACGATATGCAGGCTCGAAATCTGGTTCATCTGGTCAAATCCGGTTCCACCTAAAGGCCTAATTTCAAATAACCTAAATTTTTATCAAAGAATTAACCTCGCGAATCAACCACATTTGTTCTCCATGGAGATCAACCGCTGCCTCTTTGAGACAAATAGTTACCGACAAAACCTCGGCAAGTATCTACCAAACAATTCCCACGTGACTTCTGCAGTGAAGTAACATTTCCTGTTGAAAGTTCAAATTGAGTTTGTGTGTTGCATTTCATCTGGTTGAACTCAAACAAATGAGAAATGTTTGAAGCGTTTCCACTCCGGCGAGCTCAAACATCTCTGCGAAGCCAGCGACGCTCCCCGTCGCCACTGGTTCGAATTACGAAGCCCTCGGCTCACTTCGCTCCTTCACGCCAGAGGCATCGCGAGACTGGTGCCGTCAGATTAAGACGCGGGTTGAGGGACGGGTCCGAAGGATAGGAGGACCCCCCCCCCCGCATATTGCAAGATTTTATCCACAAAGAAAAAAATAAATTTATGTATTTATTCATTTAAGTTCGAAAACTGTTCAAAATTGTGTGACGTACTCTAAGGGAACAAGTACAATCTGTGTACTTTGTTGATCTCTCGGATATCTGTCCTAACTCATTAATATTTAGTTAAATTACCAATACGGGTAGCAACGAATGTTCTAGAAGAACTGAAAAGAAAATACTCGCTCTCGTGTAATAAGAACGATTGGCAAATCAGGTATAGGTTTTGTCTGTTGTTCCTGATGATGCCCTTCGTGACGGAATCGACTTTCTGACGCGGAAAATATTGGAGAACTATTATATGAATAACTACTGACCCCACAGAATTCAAGAAAACATTCCCAGATAGTAAAGCTACATTTATGTCCAGATGCAAAACAAGGACCCATCTCAGCATTTGTTCAAAGGATCAGAGAAACTGGCTGTACAGAAAAAATCTGATCGAAACAGGGATTCAAGTACCCATGATTCCCTTCCAGGGATAATCCCCCTTCCGGACCATTACCCTCCTCCAGCTGCATGCAGCCGGTAGTATTAAGTGGAAAACAAACCTATCTCCTTGAATGTGCATCGGAAAGAATCTCTCCCACGGTAATAAACATAAAATGTGGCTGATTATTTACATAAATACAAATTAATCATAAAAACACACCAATTAAAATATTAACCTACATTCAGCAGTTGAGAAATTGTCAAAACATTAAGCAGCCAGCTCAACGTTAATTTTACGTTACAAAATGTAATATATAACGACTAGTTAAAAACGCAAAATGAGAGTTCATATACAACATTCAAGACTGACTACGTATATTTATTGCTTGTTTGTTCAAAATAAAATTTTCAATACTCTATAATAATTCTCTATACTCTCCAATAATTTTCATTATTGGTATATTTTCTTATTTTTTTTAGAATATTATCTCATAACGTGTATTGATAAATTCGGAATCTGATGTATAATTAGCTGAACGAGAAACATAAATGCTTATCAAAAGCTTCTGAATTATTATTTCTTTCTTAGAATTCCCAGTTTTCACGAAATTGGACATGAATGACTTCTTGCAAGCTGATATTTATAACGGCAATCCAAGTAAAGAATATACTCAAACTATAGTTTATAACATTAAAATAAACACTCTGATTTGTTGCAAAATCAAAAAGGTATACTTTTTTGATATTCAAGAATTCGAAGTCGTCTCTTCACAAACTCTAAGATAACAGTTAAGAACGGAGAAAGTAAGCATTCATAACGATTTTTCAAAGCAAACGAGAAGTTTTTCATTGTGCGAATTTGATAGCTGTTTCATAGACCGTACCATCATCTTCAAAATGCATCATATAGATTCACCAATTATTTTTTTACAATTTTCCTAACATGTTAACTTTTAAACGAAATGTAAATGTTTATAATTTTCTCCGACATAGTGTGTTTACAAACTCCGACACTGTGTGTAATAGTAAAAATAATTTCGTTGTAATTATGAGCTACTGCATTTCACATCACATTTTTCTCTCCTTAATAACCTTTTTAGTATGTAACAGAAGACCAGTTCAACGGATTTAGGGCGACTTCAAATTTTAATATTTCAAAAATAACAAAACGATATAGTCGTATAGTAGAGAAGTCGAGTACAGGAGTTACATTGCAATGACGAACAAACGTACGTTTCCCCAGCTCTGACCTTGTCAATCCACAAGCCTCCCTCAAATCGAGAATTGAATAAATGGCCTGTAAAAATCCGGGTCATTTCATCTTCCGCATCCATACCCACAAGACCTGCAAACTGCTGTTTTCCACCTCAATTATCGAAGCGATCTATTGATTTCTATCGCACGAATGGTTCAGAAAAATCTAGCACAAGTATCACCTGAGATATTGTAGATATTTTAGCTAGCATTCGAGATTATGCGATTGT